>ML786613.1:522681-536698 GCA_009831015.1 Picea engelmannii
GGAGGGTCTGAGGGAGGGGTTATGTCAGTGGGTTCATGTGACACAGACACAAGGGGAGCTTCAACATCCTCTTCCAAAACATCCTACGATATGGCCATAAAATGATTTTGTTCCTTAGACTTGTTTCCCAGAAAATATTTGTCATCACAATTATAACAAAGGCCTTTGAGTTGGCATTCAACCATTATGGCCCTGGTCAATTTTTGGATCTTTAGTGGAGTAGAAGGAGTGGGATTTACTGGTTTAGTGCAAGGAATAAAGGACGGTTTCCAGTTTTGAGAAGAGACAACATGTTGTGCTTCCTTATTTATTTTAGTAGCCTCCAACCAACTCTAAGGCTGAGCCATGAGAACATGGGCATGAATATCATCCTTGATTCCACTCATAAATCATTCTCAGAAAAAAGCATCAGACATGCCCTCTGTACGAAAATCCAGTCGCTCAAAAGCATCTATAAATTATTCCACTATGTTATATTGTTTCAAATTTTTTAAATGGCTTAAATGGTTGGTGTCAGTGTCAAAGCGTTCATAAATATCTGCCCCAAAGTGTATCCAAGCAGCATACCCTTGACGGGCAGTTTTTATCCATTGCCACCATTTCCAACGTTCTTGATCTAGATGGAGAACACCATACCGAAGTTTGGCCAACTCATCCATAATGTCTTACAAAGAGAAATATTGTTCCATTTGAGTTACCCAGCCAGTGGGATCTGATCCATCAAATTTGGTCACATCCACACGCAGAAGGCGTAGGTCACGCTAAAAGTGACGGGGATTAAAATTTTGGGAATGAGAGGAATTTTCACCTTCGGTATGCAAAGGTGGGTCAGATAAGGGAGGATTTGCAGGGATATGCAGCTTGTTGTAGATCATTGTAGTGAAAGACTCAAGATGGGTAGTAATGTGTTGTTTGAGTTCCTTGATTGAGGCGGCGATGGAGGAAAACATGTTTTTATTGATGGTGGCAATATTGGAACTGAGTTGTCTCACTTCTTATTGGGTCTCTGTGAAATTAGAGTGCAAGGTATTGAAGCGATCTTCCAAGTCTTGGCTACAAGTATGGGCCACGATGACGGGGGAACCGAAAAGGGGCGGGTGGGGTCAATTGTTTTCTTAAAAATGATAGGTATGAATGTGATAAGGGAGAAGAGATAAATCCAATGGAATAGGTCTCAAATAATGGATTTAAAGTCTGATCTGAAGAATAATGCAGTGATGAAATGCCCAAAAGCTTAATCAAGAAGAAATGTGTAGTAATTTGGCAACTCGAATGCATGAGACACAGTTGCGCAACAATAGATCTTATTTGTTTTGTTTTTTTCATTTCCATCCCCAAGGGTTAGGTATCAAGGGTTCTACAAACAAGGTTTTTCCATGTTTTATAGCTCTTTGATATACGTGTGGGGTCCAATAGTAGTACTCAACCCAATATCTTAGGGAACCAACTAAGGAGGCTAGACTATGACCTTAGCCATACTACCCAACTACCCAGGTACTAAAGAGTATCTTCTTGAGTGATGTTATCAGTGGAACTATAGCAGTGAGTCGGACAATCGATTTATCTATGGAGGGTTTCAGGAAATCTAGGCCGATCCATATACAGGTGTTGTTTGATGCTCTACCACTTGAAGGGGTACCAACAGGGGTTACAAGGGTGGCCAACAGATTTTCACTTAAGTACCACTTGTATTTATTGCATGTATGAATCCCCAACAGTGGGTTTAAAAGCATAACGACAAACATTTGTAGCTTAAAGACACCAGAATACGTCTCTACCTTGAAAACAAATTATCCACAATTTTCTTCCAAGGAAGGTGCTCTGATACCACTTGCAATATTCCAGATATAAAAAAGTATGCAGAACATAAATAAATAGCTAGAAATGGCATATGAACAAAAATAAAACCATAACAACACCACAATAATACCAAAATGATACCAGAATAACACCAGAAAGAGCACATTGATTACTGAGAGCAATGTTCACTTGCCTCTTCGAGGGGGAAACCTATAGAAGAGCAGAGCTCTATTACAATAATATCCAAGAAAAAAGTTCCCATACCCTCGGCTCCTATATATACGAAATATGTCTATCAAAAGAACCATCTAGAGGAAGATCCTTCTAGAAACGAAAGCTTCTATTAGGTCTTCTTACATTGGAATTATTCTTCCTTATTGCTAGGCCTTATTAATATTCACCTTTATTACATTTGAATATATTATTCTACCTATGTGAGGGGTTAGGTCCCTAAAATCATACCCTTAGTTGTAATACTTGATTACGTAGGTACTAGAGAGTATATTATCGAGTGTTGTTCTCAGTGGCACTATAGCAGTTAGGTGACCGATCGGCTGATCTATGGAGGGTTCCAGGATACCTAGGCCAATCTATATACAAGTGTTATCTGATGTGCTACCACTCGAACGGGTACCAACATGGGTTACATGGGTGTCAAAAAATGTGATCTTAAAAACCTCTTGTATTCCTTGTGTCTATTCTTCCCCAACCGTGGATTTATGCACTAAATGACAGATCATTGTAGCTTAAAGACATTAGAATATGTGTCTACCTTGAAAACAATTAACATAAAATTACTACATAGGAAACATATTTTATACCACTTGTTATGCACCTGGTTATGTTATTTTTAGTAGAGACAAGAAATATCATAGAAATTACCAAAGGGACAACAAAATATAGAGAAGAGAACACCAAAAATGATACCATTTATTGAAAAATGAGAAATGTTCACTTGCCTCTTCGAGGGGGAAACCTCCATCAGAGTAGTTATCTATTACAATAATTCTCAAGACATCCTTTCTCATACCTCCTACTCTTATTTATACTAATTCTATCTTCTAGACAAAATTCTAGAGGAATATATTTATAGAAGTGGAAGCTTCTATTAGGTCTTCTTACGTTGACTTGTTCACATTTATTTAATAGGCCTTATTAACTAATGTTGGCCTTTATTACATGGAAAATATATCCTTATAACTAATGACCAACAAAGAGGGGTTAGGATCGGATCCTAACAATATTAACATCTTCATCAATGTCATTTACGATGATATCATTGTCAATATCATCATCGAGAACATTGTCATCTACATCTGGCTCAAATTCTTCAACTTCTTCATCTAATAGTACATATACCTCATGATCCTATGCATCTTATTCTTCTTTAATATCATCTTCTTCTAGTACATTATACTTTACAAGCCTTCCTCTTGGATCATGTCTAACAATGTATGACAAACTTTCTTTACTTGGAACCTATGAATAAAAGACTTGCTCACATTGCCTTGGAATAACATAAATGTTTGTACCCATCTCAAACATAAACTATACAATTCATCATCAGGATCATTTTAATTCATCCATAACCTATACCATTTGACCTCGAACAAAACTAACTTGAAGGATTTAAATTGACACTTAATTGTATCATGCAAATACCCATAATATCTATTTTCTGATATTGTTGGATTCCTGTCACTTCTTGAGGAAACATTAGTGACCTGAAAGACTATAGATATCCCAAAACCAAAGGTTTTCTTCTTGTCATCTGATATTTTGATGAAAAATTTATGACCATTGCACCACATATCCTTGTGGTGTGTGAAATGCAATATGGTCGACATGTAAAAAATGCATTATGAATCAATAAACATATTTAGACTTAGTAAATTTTATAAAAAAACACACCACATATATAAATATAATGGAAAAAAACTAAAACATGATGTGGGTGAATACTATGCTTATCTTTTTTTATTTTAAACCATATGCTAAATCAATTTCCCTATGATTAAGATTGATATCTTAATTACGATGAAATTCTTTAAGCAAAGTAGCCATCCCTTCCCATCATAACCAACCATTACATTGTATGCATCGATCTATACATACCTTCAATGTCCAATCAAGATTGTTTTTGATGTATAAATGTAGAGCATCCCACTCTCAACCAACTGTATGAATAAGAATAAAAATTACTAATTAGAATATAGATTAATAATTTATGGAAGCTAAATACAAATTAAATAAGTACAATACAAAAATAAAACAATATTAATGTAAATTATTATAGATCTCTACCATCTAACTACCTTTAACTTTCCTCATTCCACCTTTCCTCACCAGTACATCCCCTTCAAATTTGTTAATGGAATTTACATCCAAATGTTATATCCCTAGGCCGAACTCAATTGTAAATGTAAATGAAAATGTACTTAAGTTGGTGAGTTGTTTGATATCATTTTTGTATGCACCTTTCATGGCATAGTGCATGAATGTACTGCGTCGTAAGATGATGAAGTGTGCACATTTCAAGATACCGCGTGCAACAAATTAAGTGTGTGCGATTTTGAGGCCAGAGAGCCTTGTTGTATATGTTGTTTTTTATAGGCTGGTGAGCTAGTTATTATAAGCTAGGAGGCTTATGTTTATATTAGGCCAGAGAGCCTAGATGCTAAAGGCCAGTGCACCTATTTTTGTATATGTCTTATCATTAATATAAAATACATCATTGCATGCAGACCGACCATGATAAAAGAGTATGGGAGACTAAAATCCACTATTTAGGGAAAGGGGGGTGCTAAAATTTATGGAAAAGGGGCTAAGCTAGGGAGATTAAGCAAAAAAGGAATATTATATTAATATTTCTTAAAGTATAAAGTATGGATACTTATTTTATCCTAAGTTATAAGGATGGGGACAAGTAGGCCAAAGTAGCTCCCAACATGACAAGTGTCAAGTTGGGGACATGCATACATATAGTTTGGACTTAGTTCATTTTCCCATTCCTTCCATCATTCAACCATGATTCCATGATAATTCACACACTCATTGAGCCATCTTTTGTACCTTCTTGTCACTGTACCTGAACCTGTATCCATACCCATACCTACTTGCGTACCTAGTTATCTTGGGCACTAGACTGAAGAAGAAGGTTGTCAGACCCATGGGATATTGAAGAGGCAGGTTGTGAGTCCCATGAGAAATTTCTCTCTGGATGAGATAATTTTTGGGAATTTATTTCTTGAAGGTGATAAACTGCAACTACATGGCTCTAAGACTTCCTATTCAGCCTGTTGCTAAAACCCAGAAAGGAAGTGGGGCAGTCGAAGGACTGTTGAGAAGAGAAGGGTCACACTTCCTAGTGTGGGACAAGCATGTGGGGAATGAGGGACTGTAGGCTGTTAGTTTGAGTAGGCACCTGTGACGGGGTCTTTCTTGTTGTCTATGATCCATTAGCCTGGTTATGAATCCCTTTACTCAGGTTGAGTTTAGTCCTAGATTGGGGGTGACTCACTATTGAGAGTGATGAGCAGTGTGATATAAGGTTGGGAGGTTTGTGGAAGGTCTGCACACAGTTGGTGATATTCTTACCAAGATAAGTGTCAACTTTGTGATAAATTTACATGTTGCATTATTATTATTTACGTGTTTATTTTTATGGGTTTATCCTACGTGTGGTTATAACTATCTTTATAGTTATGGGTATTTCTTGTATATATTTATTTTTATTTTAGTATGAATCTGTGCAATTACAGAATGCATTTTTCTGTTTACATTTATATAAAAAGTTCCACAATAGTTATGTGTGTATATGTTTTAATTGCATGCAGATCGAAAAATTTATGTGGCATAGCTCAGTTGGATGTTGGGTATGTTATAGTATGTTGAGAAGAGAATAAAAAACGTTTTCTAGAGTAGCATGGCCTGACGTGGATGGTTGGGAATGTTACACCGAATTCGAGGCACCTTCGTGATTTTTGCTGCTAATTTAGGAAGATATTGACTATTATACACCAAAGATTGATATACCATATATACCTCCACCATAGACCCCTCAGGAAAATATCTCTATGTCTTGGGGTAAACCACAATAAACGTAATGACACCCAAAAATCAACTCTAATCCCAGGTATTCTATATAAATGAAATTATAACAAGACCAGGTCAATAACCTACCTCATATGGACGTTCGATGAAGACCACTATTGATCACACAAATCAAAGCTTTATACCTACAACTTGTCCTCAACAACCAATATACGCAAGCATATGGTGATAATATAAAATGTTAGTATATAGATTAGCATAATCCATTAACATACATGACAAATATGCCCATGGAATAAAAATTCAAATATTTGCAAGATATCAATTGGACGAGAAAAGAGTATTTCTATTAAAATAATCAATAAAATTATATAGGTGACAAAATTCTATAACTACACTTCTCGGATTCGAGAAACTAAGTCCCTCTAGATAGGCCTCCACCACTTCAATCCTTCACCAAAGGAAAGCTCATGTAAAGGAGACAATGAGGTTCTCCACCACAAAGAAGGAAGATCTTGGGAGCTGAACAATGAGTTCATACTTTCAAGGATAAAGGGATGTAGATTGAATGTGAAGTGAAAATTCTGAAGAGTATATTTTCTCTCAAAGTTGAATTATCCTCCTCTTCCATAGCTTGGATATGGATAAATTTATAGACTTAAAATGGAACTGAAGGGTCGATTCAGAGAGTTTCCAGTATATGGAAGGTCAAGGATCATGGATCTCATGACATGACATGGAAACCCGAAACAATTTTTTATTTTGAGCACCAAACCCGATGTACGTGGGTTGTAGTGGAGAAACCTACATATACATTTGTTGTCTAACTGGTAGGGCATGCATATGTTGAAAAATGTGTTTTTTTGGCTCTGGAAGGTACAAAAGGGGATTTCAAGTCTGCATAGGGAAATGGAAAGGCCATCCAAGTAAGTTTCATGGGGTGAGGAAACTTTTTCTATAACAGATGCCCCCTAATGTGTGAGGTCGAAGGAGTATCTGTGATGACCTAAATACAATATAATTCCCATAAGTGGAGTAATGGTGACTCAGCTAGAAGTGATAGTTACTCATGATAATATTACAATCCATAATGGATTTGTACACATGGATTCCAATATGAATTACACTACAGATGAATGTGGAAATATACCAAATAGTTGTTCATGTCCATGAATAGGAAATACAAAGTAGACACATTCCATAGGTTATCATAGTCACAAACAAGGCCTAGTGGAATCCAGTCTCAAAATAAATCTAAAGATAAATGTATACAATGGAGTACAATATGATCTCCCATAATCATTGTAGTCATATAGGTACGGGTCCAATGAAATACAATAACAAAATAGGAATGTTTCCACTATAAGCTTGATCTATTCTACACTATCCACCGAAGGTGCAAGTATACATCATGTGAATAGAGGAGTTGATGTCAAACACAATGAGACTTTGTTTGATTACCGATCATTAAGGTATATTGTTAACAAACATGAGACAACCTACCGATAATGAAAGTAGGTATCAAGGCATCGAGTAAATTATTACAAGTGTGAATAAAGGTGTTGAGGTTGAACACTTGAAGAATTCATCGATTAGGAGACATTGATGTATTCCCAACTGTCAATGGTGAGAGAACCTGCAACTGATGACTGCAAGCATTAGGTACTCATAAAACTCTAGGTCTTATTTCCATAATAGATGAGCTGAAGTCAATGGAAGGAGACCCACTAAAAGGAGAGAATTAGGGAATCTCTCATCAGTTAGCATGAGGTACAAAGAAATATCTTGATGATTAGGAAGAGATCGAATGAATAGGATGTTTCATGAACCAATGACCATGTACATATTTTTCATGCACCAGATGAAAGTAGTGCATGAAGAATACCCTCTAAATAGTAGTTGATAAGGAAAACTTCTGACAAAGGAGAGAAAACCACCAATAAGGCTAATGGAATCCAAGACACTACACAAATCCCAATGTGTGAATATATTTATTGTCATCGAACATAAGGGAAACCCCCCATTCAACAACCAATGAGGAGATGTTGACTACTAGGTTCAAGGTTACCTACCCATAATGAAAGTAGGACTAGGGTATGTGGTAGGAATATAGCTTCATGTGACTTTGAGACACAATGAGGGTATGGCCGACATGCAAATTCAAGAGTTCTGAGAAATGGCCGACAAGACAAGGTCAAGAGCCTACCTCATCTAGACGTTCGATGAAGACCATCGTTGAGCACACAAATCAAATATTTATACCTACAACTTGTCATCAACAACCAAGATATGAAAGCATATGGTGATAAAATAGAAATTTAACATATATATTATCATAATGCATTAACATACATGAAAAATATGCCCATGGAATAATAATTAAAATATTTGCAAGATATCAATTGGATGAGAAAAGAGTATTTCTATTAAAATAATCAACAAAAGTATATAGGTGACAAAATTTTGTAATGACACTTCTCAATACTAAGAAACTAAGTCCCTCTAGCTGGGCCTCCACCACTTCAATCCTCCACAAAAGGAAAATTAATATAAAGGAGACAATGAGGTTCTCCACCATAAAGAAGGAAGAGCTTGGAGGATGAACAATGAGTTCAGACTTTCAACGATAAAGGGATGCAGACTCAATGTGAAGTGAAATTTATCCAGAGTATCTTTTCTCTCAAAGTTGAATTCTCCTCCTCTTCCACGATCTGGATATGGCTCAATTTATAGCCTTTAAATGTAACTAAAGTGTCAAGTCAGAGTGTTTCTAGTATATGGAAGGTCAAGGATCATGGATCTCATGATGTGACATGGAAACCCGACATAATTTTTAATTTTGAGCACCAAACCTGATGTACGTGGGTTGTAGTGGAGAAACATGTGTATATTCTTGTTGTCTAACTAGTAGGGTGTGTAAATGTGGAAAAATGTGATTACGTGGTTCTGGAAGATACAAAAGGGGACTTCAAGTCTACATAGGTAAATGGAAAGTCCATCCAAGAAATTTGCACGGGGTGAGGCAAAATTTTCTATAACACATAGATCCCTCAGGACGTGCTCTTTCTCTAATGAAATCCTTCAATGAATTCAAGTGCATCTCCACCATCGACATTGAGCTTATGTGTATAGTGTTGGACAGCTGGTTTGGACCATTGGTTTCCATTGATGTCAACCATTGGAGATTGATGTCAACCCTTGGAGAAGTATGAAATCGCTAGAGATGTGGTTGAGATTGATGAGTTATTTTTCATTGAGAAGTTGATTGATGTCAACTGATGTGATGGGTGTATTTGGAGAAGTCTCCAAAGTGGTCCTTTGTTGGCCCTTGACCAATTTTTTGGAGATCCTTGGTTAAGTTGACCTATTTTGGGGCTTCAAAAGCCTATCGAAGACGGAGCATAAGATGAAGTAGAGATCGCGGGATCTTGACCCCTTTTTGGGTCCTTTTTGGGATTTGGGAATATGTAACGGGAATGGGATGTCGACCCATGGGTTTACACATATTTAGGCCTATTTTGTATGTATAAATAGAAGGATAGGAAATGTAAGAAGTAGTTGAATAGTGCACAAGTGTTGTGCAAGTTGGCTAAGTGATAAGAGTGGGATTTATGTGATCAAGAATTACAAGGCTTCGTGCATACTGTGTGAGACTTGCAGAGCCAAGTTCAAGTCATTGTAAGAAACTGTGGAGGGCTTTGTGCTGTAACGCTGGGAAGAAGGATCTAGAAAGTTGCATAGATATTTTGTCCTATGCAGAGTAATGTTTTGAGGATATGTGCATGCAACCCATTGAAGAATATAATAAATAGGAAGAGTTGGTGGATGTAGCCCCAGGGTGGGGGTGAACCACGCAAATACTATGTTATTCTTCTCTGTGCGATGTTCTAATTTGTTTATATGTTATGTGCTAAGTGATTTGATATAGATAGATAGATCTGTTTATTCTTTGTGCTTATGATGAATCTGGATGCTAGATCTAACATCTGTAAACTTGCTTAGTGCTTGAATCTCCTATATCTGATCTAATTCCTTTGCTAAGTGCTTATATACCTTAGATCAGGGTGAATGTTGCAATGCTCTGTTTTCTCTGCAAAGTAGATATTGGTTAGATAATGATGAACTAATGGTACTAAGTTCTCTATTAAGTGTTATAATCAGAGATCTGTGTCCCAGCTAGGTTGCAGACACCCGAGTCCTGCAACCACCCCTACCTCTACCTCGGGTGAGACTTCATATGCTTCACAGGTGTTTCCGAAAGGGCCGATAGTTATGATTTTGTTGGTACGTTGTTGTAGCATTGAACCCTGGGTCTTCCCCTATTCCAACAAATGGTTTTGTTGTCGAGACCTGAAACTGTGATTTTTGGGAACTAAGGAAGAATAAGGTTTGTACAAAGATATAATATGAAATTGTGAAAGCTCTGTGTGTAGACCTATTTCTCTAGTGTGCAGTACTCTACTAGTTTGGCAAGTTCGGTGCTAAGGAAAATAAGTCTGATTTGAAGAAAAGAGGTAAGATCTGGAAGCTTTGTGCCCTAAGAAAGGTAAAAGTGGGAATTCTTTATTAAAAGAGGTAAGATCTAAAATATCTGTGCTCTGATAAAGGTAAGAATAGTGAAAAAGTTCTAGATCTGAAAGCTTTGTGCTATGTAGAAGTAAGATTAGTGGAATTTTTTGTTTCAAAAGTATGAATCTAAGTATATTTGATAGATTATGTCCTAGATTGAAAACTAGGGTATTAATAAATGAAAGAAGATTTGATATGAGTAGATTTGATAAGAATAGTGAAATATATGTTATACCTATGCATAGAAAGGATATTTGGAATAATAAGTGTATGCAGGATCCTAGAAAGAATTTTTTGCAGGTTAGCTACAATGATCCTAGTGCACAGTACATGAAAGGCTAGGGATCATTTAAACGAAAGAGAGGATTAACCCTTTGTTACAGTTGCATAAAACCCGAGCATATTGCTAAGGAATTCCCTGGGAGAAGACCTAGTTGTCTTTGTTGTAAATCTATGGACCATGAAGTATTGGATTGTCCTAGAATGATTGCTAAGCTTGAAGGAATGAACATGAGACAATAAAACCCTAAGGAAGATCTAGAAACTAATACTATGATAGAATCCCATAAAGAATCAGAGAATATATTATTGCAAATAAAAGAAACCCTGAATGACCACCGACATGTCAACTTATCAGAGATCTTCACAGAAAAATAATTCCTTGAAGAAAGAATAGGAGACTTCGACATTGACTGTGTTCTGGATGAGGAAACACAGGTGGATATCATGACAAAGAGAACATGTGAATCTATAGAGAATCCTGTTATGATTCCTTCACTATGAGGAATAGGACTATTCAAAGGAAAGTTGATAAACCTATGTGGAAAGCTCACCCAGATACCTATGAAATCCAATGGAAATTCGACAGAGGAAGATTTTGAGATTTTTAAATTCAATGAGAACAACACCCCATTTATCATGCTACTAGGAAAACCTTGGATTGAAAGAGATCAGGCCAGAAGGAAAGAAGAAGAAGAAGTTTTAGAACAAAAGAAGCAAGAGTTAAAAGAATTCATGACTAGAAGGATTGCACACTTGATTGAAGAACAAAAGAACATATCAAATCCATTTAACACCAGAGACCCGAATGTCGAAGTTGCAAGAACACTAGAATAACCACTAAAGATTGAAGTACCTATTCCAAATGAAGAAGAAAGGTTACCATTGAATCTTAGGAAAGAATCTCAACAACGCAAAGTAACTATGCCAAAAGAAGATAAGGATCAGAATGGAAAGAGGCATACCAATAAGAATCTCACTGGGAAGAAGGCTAGAAAGCTAATTAAGAAGTGAGCTAATATCAACAAGTTGCAGAAGGTTCCAGAGGAAACCTCGAAGAAGAAAAATTTGCAAAATTGGAGCTTTGCTGGGATATCAGAACAACGATGCATGTTACTTCACCATAGCAAAGAAATATATCCTTGGGTCCATTATAACCATTAGATCAATGCTCTGAATGGATATAAATCCATTTATGGACAGCCAGCTCGCCATCCGACCATTGGGACCGCACCATAACGGACAAAACATAGTTAATGAAGGCTTCATACCCATTGCAAGCGACTCGTTCTTGAGTTACCTATTTATCCTGTCGCACCATGCACCGAGAACACTTTTTCCAACTGAGAATTTGAGCTTGTAGACTAAGTTTATTTTATATAGTGATCGCCTCACTCTTTTTGTCTATCCTATTACAGTGTCTAAGTTATTCCCCCGAACCCAAGATTGTCCACCCCGAGCATGTATGTCGGATGAGTTGAGCGCTGCAGAGAAAGTTGTTGAAGAATTTTTTATCAACCTCATGAATGAAAGAGTCATGTTGATGTCTACAGGTATACAAGCATCATCGATGACAGGACTACCAACCTCTCCATCCACTGCTCACGGAGCCAGACCATCCCGACCATCTGATGAAAAGAGAACCAAGCATAGGGATGATCTAGAGAATGCTAAATTGATCCCGACCATCTTACCCACCTATCTACCATCTCTGAGTGCCACAATAAATCGAGACAACGTACCTAGATATTTTGAGTACACCTTGGTCAATTCATATCTCCCAAAGGGGATACATGCAGTTCAACAAGACCAAGATAATATTGCGATGTCGAAGTTTAGAGAATTCAACCTCAGAGATCGTAAATTTTACAACATGCTCACCCCACATAATTACCTAACCCAGACTAATGGGAAGAATTTGAAGATAATCCCCCAGTCGTGGACCCATAACCTTGTGCAGTACACCCTTCTCAATGTCATGAAGATTCCTCACTTCAAACGACACCAGGAGGTGAAAGCATGTGTCAAACTACTGCTGTCTTGTTACCATGGAGGTTATTTGTGGCTAAACCGTCGTATAACAGTTGATCCAACATTGATAAATCAGATCACGAGGTTAAGTATGCAAGGACCTGATCCACAAGAGTTTTACCCCGAAAAAACCATGGATCATGCTCTAGCATAGAGGATCAAGGACACTTATGGAGATGTCGAGAAGGGAATGCGAGGCTACAAGGTAGCTTCTATCCAGAGTGGCATAGTTTGCCTCGCCAATCAATTGATTGTAGGCAAGCTAGTACAAAAAAACCGACCCACCCAAGTCACTGGTTTTGTAGTCGACCTCGCAGGGAAGTGCGCAGAAGGACTTCAGATGAACTAGGTAAAGTACCTAGTGAACCAATTAGAAATCGACTACAGATAATCCCAGGACCAAGGGTATGAATTTCATTTCAGTTGGCTATTGATCCTGATCGCTTTTATTTCCTGGGATATGTCGGAAGGTGCAACCTTCCCGGACATTGAGCCTTTCAAACCATTGGTTGCTAAGTTCAGTACACTATGGTACTCAAGTGATATGAATAAAAAGTGGTAGTCTAATGATTTTTTTCATACCTATTACAACCAACTGAAGACAACCATCCAATCTGAACCTCACATCACTCCGAACACTCTACACCAGTTCAATCCCTTGATGAAGTTCAAGGTAGACCGAAATTTTATTTACATCACAGCACGCACTGACGAACACAAGAAACAGCTCCAATCCTACTATAATATAATGGAGGAGGACTTGGATGAGATCACCAAGGACTGGTCGGAAGACCTCCTCATTCCATTAGACCCTAAGGAGATATCCGACATCGACAGCCCAAAAATTGCACAGGATACACTCGGACCTAGCAGGATAAAGAAAAATGAAGAGGTTCGGGATTTAGACAATGCATCTGTGAAGACTTCTTCCATCCCACCAGAGAAAGGAGGTGATGGTGAAGAGTTTAATGACAAAGAGGTCGAACAGCAGTAGGGTGACGATGTTGATCCCCTAAAGAAGAGGAAAGGTTTGCCTTCAAAATTTTCCTCCCGGAAGACATCGAAGGCCACCATGACCAAGATTCAGACCATCCTCATCTCTGATGAATTCAACTTCCTTGTAGTAGCCCAGAGAAAATATAGCACCATTCACTAAGTATTATGATATCTATATATTCATATAGATAGTTTCTAGGCCCCTTATTTCCATCAAAGAGTGGAACGATGCTTCGCTGAAAATAACAGATAAACAAGAAGAAAAGAAACATGAGATGTATGATTGAAT
>ML786613.1:558582-582342 GCA_009831015.1 Picea engelmannii
CACCGATGCTGCCAGGCTTAGTCGTATCGTTCCTAGAGCCTTTCTGTCAAGAATCTCCCATTCTTCATCCTTCATGGCAGCCGACTTCTTTGCTACTCCGCTCAATGGTAGGAATAGATCCTTCTGATATAAATAATCTTCCATATGCATCTTCCATAACTGGTAGTTTTGGCCGTTAAATTTCTCGACCCTAAACTTTCCATCTTCCTACATTTCTCCCACTTGAACCAGGAACCCTCTTTTCCTGCAAGTTACCTTACGCTCTGATACCAGTTGTTAGAAAAACAGGTCGTTGAGCAATAAAATAAAACAAATGTGGAAACAAAACACAGAAGATACAAAATACAAGAGAGACACGGATTTACGTGGTTCACCCAGTGTGGGCTACGTCCACCGGAGAAATTGCCAGGTCCTTTCTTTATTATTATCCAGCAAAATGAAGGGATACAACCTACAACAAAACCCATTATAACTTCCTCTTCTTTCTCTTACAGTCTCCTCTCTCAGAATACAATACTCGCCAACATACATAGCCGCAATACATTTCCCTCATAAAAGAGGGTTTCCTTCTAGGGAAAAAAACACTAACATAATCTCTATCGTTAGATCTGCGACCTTATAATGAATGGTCCAGATTTACAATGAAATTACAATATACTTTTACAAGGCAATTTTTTCTTCGGGGGCTTCGCCCTCGAACCCTCGCTGGGGGCCCGCTTGCCCCCAAACCCTCCAGCCGGGGGGATAGCCCCCTCGGACCCTGTAGAAGGGGTACCCCCCCTCTGCACTCCCCTGTGTGGAAGAGTGTACATACTTTTGGGGTGTAAATACTTCATGGGGTATAAACATGGCTGAAAGTAAAAGACCTCTAAATCAGGAAGATAATCAGGCTCCACAACCAACAGATTACAGAAGGTTGATGCATGGAAAATTCCCTTGATCAAATATGCATGACAAATGGCTTGACTCGGCATCATTAACTCATATGAATACCATAATAATTGGTCATGTGACACAATGATGGATATGGTGGTCAATGATAGATAATGAATGATCCGACAATTGTATGTGATGATAGAATAGGTGCATTGTTCAAGTGTGACTCAAAGTAGTAATAGCTTCATGATAAGGAGATAACAATATTGAAAAACCATATAAAAATTCCCTACCAAGATTGGAAAGTACCTCTTTCTAGTTTTACAAGCTTGAGGAGGATAGCAGATGCTCGATATAGCTCATTTGGTGAAGATTCCCTCGACATATTTTTAATGAACCTAAAGAAGGAGGTGTTCGGTCCCTTGTGTGGGTCCTTCGATGTAAATTTTAACGATCCCAAAGAAGGTAAAATTGATGGCCTTTTCATATTTAGAGAGTCTGAAAAGGTCATAAAGAAAACTCCATAAGGGATTTCTTTCGTAAATTTAGTCTCCAAGGTCCGAGAAAAGTATAACATAATACCTAGGAGAACTCTCCTAACCATAATGGATAGGGTGTTCCTTTTTCATAAATAGTATGAAGAGACCAAAAAAGAGACAAACTATTTCTCGACACACGTTCTTTCTAATTCACTTTAACGAGAGTGAAATACAACAAGATCACTTAACAATATTTTCATTTTTTTAAAAGTTTGAAAATAGCTTAAAGAGTTCTCCATAATGAGGTTATTTTTCATAATTGGTCTAAAGAGGCTAAAAAGGGGATAAAATATCACTTTAAAGACACCCTTTCTAATCTTTTAACAAGTTTGAAAGGAAGCAATCTCACTTGGAAATCTTTTCATATTTATAGAGTTTGAAAAGAACTTAAACGAGACTCCAAAGGGTTCCTTTTTTGTATAGCTTTTACGAGTCCAAAAAAGAGATAAAAGTATACTCGGTAACCTATTGTCATATATTAATGAGCACGAGAAAGAAAAAATACTAAGCTCAGTAACCTATTATCATGTATTTACGAGTACAAGAAAGAACAAAGACTAAGCTCATGATTGGTTTCATTTTTACACAAGCTTGAAACAAAGTAAACCTATGCTTGGGTAGGTTTCTTTTCTTTGCAAGCTTGAAACTAGAAAACTCCTTGTGCTCAACACTTACCAATGTAAATTCCAAAGGTGGGTGGTTGGTAATTTTCCCCCAGCTTGCGAAGCTAGTGGCTTAACTCCAGAATGATTATCAAAGGATGGACACATGCCCCCAAAGCTTTGTTTCATATTCCAATTCTTCTCCCATCACCAATTTCTATGCCAATTAGATTTTTGGCTACTAATAGGAAAATGTTAACCAGAGGAAGAAATAGGGTCAATTGTCATAGGAAGATGAAATGAAGATCCAATTATGAGTTCTTATAAAAGTCTTGAATCAATGGGAGAGGCAATTGTTTCATTTGTTAACGAGATTGACATATGAAAAGAACTATGCACTTTACAAGGTTGGACCGCTAGACCTTTGCTTCATTTTTTAATGAGATTGACATGGAAATAGGAACCATGCTCGTAGATATCATATTGATCATGGATTCCAAGAGGATAATGCTCTGGAAGGAATACATGTCAAGGGACAAACCTCGATCATGGCTTCTAAGATATCTTCATGAGACGGAAGAACAACACTTTGGAAGGAATACATGTCGAGGGGTTCGATAGGGGTAGGGAGATAAAAATCTAAAGTCCCTATTGAAGAGATCACCATGTCAACTACTAGATCTAATTTAGAATAAGGGAAAGATTCCTTCTCATGTGGAGTTGAATGCATAGAATATTTTTCCACATAATTGACCCGCAGTGGGGTGGATGATGCTAGTATAAAAGTACTGTTGGATTACTGAGAGGGGGATGAATCAATAATAGAGCAATAAAATACTTTTTAGCCATATAATCCAAGTGTTATATCAATGTATCATTATCATCTAATAACTGTAGAGTAAATAAGAAATGAAAAAATAAACAATCATACACATACACAGTACACCAGTGTTTTACGTGGAAACCCAAAGTGGGAGAAAACCACATAATGTTTTTTCTTATATGTCTTGAAGAATTACATTCATTGGAAGCACCAACTTCCTTTGTTTTCCAGCTGCAACTAGAAGGAGGATCCAACCCCCTTGTTTCTCAGGCTACAACCTGAAGGAAGATCCAACTCCCCTATTCTATGGCTACAAATAGAAGGACGCTACAACCCCCTATGTTCCGCTACAACTGGAAGGTGGATACAACCAATTGTTCTTGCCCCATCCAACTGCATTGAAGTAGAAGTAGAATGATGGAACCATTGTTGCACTATCACTATGAGATATACCACTGTAAACCTATACCTATAAAACTGAACCATGCATCAACCATTCATCAACCTGTACCTCAACCTGTACCATAAACAAGTGCATCAACCATGCACCAACATGTATCAAACAATGTGTAATCAACCTATACCATAAAAAAGTACATCCAACCATGTACCAAGTATGTACCAATCATGTTTCAACTACTCATCAATTATGACTCATCAATATGTACCAAAATCATCAACTATACACCTCATGTATGTGCCAACTCATCAACTACTTGTCTCAATTATCCAGGTGGATATTGGTGGCCATCCACCTATTCCACTTGGACCCCCACCATTGCTTCTTTCAGTTTTTCAGTTTCCGCACAGTTTACTATTTTTAGCAGTTTTTTCGGTTCCTGAACTTCAGGAGCCGTTTTGAGGCCTTAAACGACGTTTTTTGGGAAAATGGGGAGCAACATGGATCGTAGATCGATGTTTCTCACTCAAAAGTTGTATTCCTCAGACAAATATTTCTAACGAGGTATGGAACAGGTCAAACGAAGATCGTATGCCAAAGTTATGTCCCCGGGAAGTTGATGTACCAACTTACCCAAACGGGGCCCATAGTCTTGGCGTTTCATCTCCTAGGGTTAGGTCTTTGGATGTTTAGGGTTTTCCATTGTTTCTCAATAATAATAGGCCTTCGAGCCTCATTATAACACAGTTCAGAGGCAAGTAGCCGCACATCTCTTCTCAGAGATAAGCTACCAACACCCTAGCTAGTTTATTTCCATTCTGTCTGTAAGCATATTTCAGTCATTTGTTATTAATGAAATGAAGTCTTATTTCCGCTGCATCTCTGTGTTTATGTGTATTTATGTATTTCATTGTGTTCCTACATAAATATGGATCAGTGGTATTAGAGCAGTCTACTCATTCTCGATCCTTCTTTGCATGTCCCCAATGAGGTCGGGGTAAAAGGAGTTGGGACTCGATCTAGTTGAACCTTTGCAAGAGCAGCCTCACAATACCCGACAACCACCCATGGGGGAAGAAAAGAAACATGAGGGAGCAGGAGATCCTATCAAAATGTTGCTCAAGGATGCCCTCGAGAAACAAAGGAACATGATGATGGACAACTTTGCCCAGATTCTTCAACGGATTCCCACTAGCGGCGCATCGACATCCAACATCCACTCTAGAGGCGCCACTCCTTTTAAGGTATAAGTAAACTTTGACATTCCCATATTTGAGGGCCAAATAGATGCAGATGTCGTAGATAGATGGTTGAATATGTTAGAAGGATATTTCTCGGTTCATGACTTTTCCGACCAAGAAAAGATTATTTTCACACTCCTCAAAGCCGCCCCCATGTTAAGGACTGGTAGGAAACCTACTCGGAGCATCAGGATGAGGGAGAACCCTCTCTGTTCTCAGCCGCACCCACTTGGAATTATTTTCGAGATGCCATCAAGGAACAATATTATCTCGTGGGGAGCTATGAGGAAAAATACATACAATGGACTACGTTGCGGCAACAAAGGGACCAAGATGTGCATGAGATGACGAATATGTTTCATACCCTACACACAAAATTGGGTATCAAAGATTTAGAAAAACATTTGGTGTTAAAATACCGCAGTTGTCTACACAGATACATTCAGGAGGAAATGGAGTTCCTCGACATCTCCTCGCTTGGTGTGGCATACCGATATGCTACCAAGATTGAGCAGAAGTTCAAACAGAAGAGGTGAGACTTTGGGTCTGCAAATCAGAAGCAAGGGAAAGGTACCCCCAAACCGTAGAACAAAGGACCAAGCCAAGGTGGGGTAGCCCATGACAACCCACCAAATACACAAGCAAAGAACAACACCACGAAGCCAAAAAATGACACGGGGAAGTGGTGTGAGTTCCATAAGAGCTCCACTCACAACACAAGTGAGTGTCGAGCCAAGCAGTCACTGGTAGCCGAGTTGAAGGCTTCTGAATCAGATGCATGCTTAGACTCTGAATTAGAACCTGATAAGGGGAATGACAAGGGGAAGTAGATTATCGATGCAGATCCCAATGCCACCATTACGACCACAAAGATCCAGAAGGAGGAACCAGAAGATCCAGAGGAGGCGGAGTGTCTCTTCCATTCCAAGATGTGGGTAAAGGATTCCCCGTTGTAGTTCATTGTCGACAGCAGGAGCCAGAAGAACCTCATCTCGGTAGAGGTCATGAAGCGGCTGGGCTTGTCGACCACAACACACCCACAACCATACACCATTGATTGGTTGCACCAAGGATGGGACCTTCGCGTCAGTCAACAATGTCGCCTTCCCTACAACATCAAGCCCTTCACGGATGAGGTATTATGTGACATTGCTCCTCTTGATATTTCTGATGTATTATTAGGCCAACCATACTTGTGGAAGCGACATGTTGTGTATGAGTCCAGGCCTCGTGCTGTTATTATCACTTTGCGAAATAAGTTGTACAGGATACTGGAGATAGCACTGCCTACCACCATATTTTTGGTTACTGCAAAACAATGCAGTAAGCTCATTTCCAAAACCAGAAAATTTGTTTTCCTAATGATCCTCTCTCAGGGAAAGAGGAAGACTATGGCCATGACCTCCAGACAGGGCCCCGCTGCACGAAAACAACAAATAGATAAGGTCGTGGAGGAGTACGAGGACATCATCACCTCCCCTGTAGGGTGTTGGAAGCCAATTCAAATTTTTTCCATCATCTTATAAGCTGCCTACACCAATGTTTTGCAAACATCGATTTTTCGTCGCAATTTTCAAAATAAACGACACTTTTATTCTTTGCGCCTTTTTACACAATTATTTTCGTTTTGTTTTCACGACTGTAAGCGTGAAAACATTGGTCTTTTGAAGCCGCATTGAAATCATTATTTGAACTGTCATGATTTGTCTTGTCAATATGCCTATTGCGCTTACATTTCACTTATCGTTATGTAGCTGGCAACCCTTTCGAACTATACTCATTGGACATTCTTAGATTGATTGTGTGACTTGGTTTCATTGAGTTTGTAATACATTGGCATTTGGATTTATATGACCTTTGGTTTCATGAAAATACATAGGGATTATGATTAAATTATTCATATATATCTTTTAATATGATACCTATGTTCGTGTTTTCATAACTATTGGTATGTTGATTATACAAAAACCCATCGACACATTGGTTAAACTATTGATACGAGTTGATACATTGGCGCATGGTTAAAACATTTGGTTTTGGTTTCAAATTATTGATGGTTCAAAACTTTGGCACAACGTTAATTGCGCGTCGGTTTACACACATACCATTTGATTCATTGGTCGGCTAATTCACATAATTGTTGAGCTATGCTATAATGGGTAGAACAACTATGTAAACTGGCGTTTGTACTTGCGTAATAACTCTTATGCATGGAAGAGATAAACTCCACCACCTTTGCACGATGGAATTTATGCCTATCCCTTTTTCACCATTTACCTCTGTTAGCTCGCCTCGCCCTGCATGCATTTTTCTCCTCTGTGTGCTATGACCCAAACCCTGTACTTACCGTGTGCTCGGCTCCATGGAACCAGTCGTGTGAATCGAGACAAACAGAAACCAAGCCTTGTTAATGTTTGACAATGCCCAGAAATAATTGGAAGCTAACGGTTGGCTCACCTTCGTGTAGAGATTTGAGGGTTTTAACCTATTCATGGCACAACAGTTCGCTTTAACTTTCGATGGTTGTAGAGCCAAGGTGGGTGATATCCAATTGGAAATCGATGAGGGATTTATCAGTTCTGCTACAGGGTTACCTGCCACAGGCTAGCGTTGGTTCAAAAATTCGAAAGTGGAAGAGGTTCCATGGCCGCTGCTATTTCTCTCATGCAAAGTGACCTCTTGTGATAGAGGTATGACCATATCTATGCTCAAACCACGATGGCACGACCTATTGATGCTAGTCAAGCAGTTCGTGACCTGTGAAGGTCGATACAGACTCATTTTTCTCTACCACCTGCGGTTGCTAATGAATTTTATAGGGTATCCTTTAAACATGCCTTTTTACTTTCAGCGCAGCTTATATAAGATGTCGAAAAGGTTTAAAAGGGAGAAGGTTGACAGTAGAATGTTCCATCATGGGCTTATTAAAATTATCATTGTTTATCACTTGAATTTACATGGTGATAGCTGGAGATATTTCGTCGCTCGAAATGGTTTCGATGACACAAACCCTATACAGGTTGACAATCCTGTGGTGAGTGAAGTCAAGGCTGGACCCCCCGTTCCCTTCCATATCCTATTGCCCACTCCTAAGCCTTCGGTCGATCCTCCTATTGACTTACCAAACATTGGAACTGAGAAATCCAGGACGATTGAAAAGCCTGTAAGGAAAAAGCCTAAGGCAATCCCTACTGCTAATGCCAAGGTTAAAAAGAAGGCTAGGCTTATTTCAAGGATGGCTAGAAACAAACCTAAACCCTCTGTTGAGTCAAAGCCTATCATCCTAAGTGAGGATTCGAACTCTGACATAGAACGTTTTTTAGCCGATGAGTATCCTTACTCACACGGTTTATGCCCCGAGCCACCTCATGATTTCGTGACAAATCTTCCTCCCTGCCTAAGGAATAACCCTAGCTACCCTAGTATCAAATTGCCTAGTGAAACCCTCAGCGATGTACCCAAACCCTCACCTATTCTTTCAAAACCCACACAGTCGTCATGTGACCAGTGTGAGTTATGGTTGGAACGATACTACATTGACGTCCCTTTACTTCAATTGAAAATTCAATCGTTGAAAGATCAAATTGCAGCATTGACCAGCCAAAGAGACCAACTCCAAGCGACTGATAAAAAGAAAAAGACAACTGGCTCCATCCTTTTCAAGAATGTTGAATCGGCCACAGCCATTATCAACTCCAAATTGTCATGATCCATCCATACAGGTATGAATTTTGGTATCGTTTTAGTTTTGTGAATGATCAAGGTTAATATAATGATTTGAATTCTTTGTTCAAATAGCTTTGTTTCTCATTCAAATGCCTCTGTCATTCGGTGTTCATCCTGTACATTGTTTCGCTTTGCTAAAAGTAAGTAGAGTTTCATTTTGATACATGATTTGATTATTCCTAGTTTAGTCACTGGTAGATTTGTATCGGATTTGATTGGATTTGAGTTGATTAAGTTGGCGAAATTCATGGTTTGTTTTTAATTGGATTTGTTTCATATCTACTCAGGGCAAGAAATTTTCATGCTAGATTTGGAATACAATCACGTTTTGATTTGATTTGTATGCTATGATATTTGAATGATTGTATGAGTTTGGTTGTTACATATGTTGTCATATGATTTTCAACGCTGAATACAATTCCAACCGTTTCCAATTTGAAAAGAACGATTATGTTTTTACGCAAACAGTGCTCTCACTTAAGCCTGTGCAAATAATATTCATGCCCGCATCATGAGGTAGTTTCGATTCATGATGATTATGTTAAATCCCTCACTGTTTGATTCGCTTAAATGGATTGCTGTCTATTTTTAGTTGGTTCGATCACTTTCATGAGTTAGATTCACATCGTGAAAGTTGCTCTGTTTGTTTTAGTTTGCAAATGAATTGATCAATAATTGTTATTTTTATCAAATCCGGTTATAATGCGTTTGAAAAAAATAATTTTAATCAAAGCGAATCTATCTTGTCTACTTAGTTTGCTAAAAAAAACAAACGATCAGATAATTCTTATGAACCCTGCTACCAGCTGAGTGATTTCATTACGATTTCATTTGTAGACAGTTACGCGCCAGTGTTGGTTTAGTTCGCTCATGGCATGAAAGGTTTGTTATATCAATACAGTTATAACAATTTGAAAATGATTATGTTTAGATTCGATTGTGTTACCTTTTGATGAGACGGCATAAAAAATGCATAAAACTTGTTTTAATTGTATTGATTGCATTGGTTATGAAATGATTTCCTTGTTGTTTGATCATGATTTTGTTAACCCGACTTTGTGGTAACAAAAGAAACAGAGCACACGTATCTCTATGATCAGTTGATGGATTTTGATCCTGTTTGATTTCAAATGGTATAACCATTTCAATTTCAATCATTCATTTTCAAATAGTTATTGGATGTTAATTAAATTTAATTCTTTTAAAAGATTTTTAATCGATTTTGATGTTGATTATGTGTCTTATTTAGACCATCTACAGAATCGCAAGATTCTGTAGCTAGTCTATAGGATCATATTTTTATCATTTTTGTTAAAAAAGAATCCATCTAAATTGCTCATTTTTGGCCCTTTTCAGGTAAATTCGAATTGAATGGGACATGATGGACAGTCCAGGGGAATATTTGTGTATTTTAGTTTTACTTTAGATTCCTAGTTTAGTTAAACTTGCGATATCTCCCAGATTTTATGTAAACAGTTTGATAACTTCCACAGGGAGGTTTTACCCTATGGAAAAACTTATAAATAATTATTATTTTTTGTAATAAGGATCATCCTCATTTGTGGGAGAACCAGGCTATGGATTTCTAATACAAATTGAGACAGAAGTTGATGTTCTGCTACARCTTTCGCTTTCATAATATCAATCTTTTGTTTCATGTTTATGTTTATCAATTTGCATTTGATTAGTGACTACTTTTGCTATCATAGTCTTTTGCAGAATGATATGAATTAATTAATGTGATCCATGTCTGATTTCTTTCAACATTTAAAAACACAGCAATTACTTGGTTCAGTTTATGAATGAAAGATTTCTCTTCTTCATCAATTGAATTATTTTGTATAAGTCTTTGCATACAGATTTATCTAATTGTAGAGATTTATAAATCATATGATTGTTGTGATTTTTATGTCTTGTTTGTCCTGTAAACACACTTGAAGAAGAACTGTAGCTATCGTTTACGAGAAGCTCCTGGACAATTCGGTGTGGGTTTCCTCCCTCCGATCTGCTAAAACAGTCATCATACACAGGACAAACCTGGATCGTTTCCAGGTCAGTTTGTTATTTATTTGTTTAGTATATTTATTAGTAGTTTAGTTAGATACATATTTAGTTAGATTTATATTTAGAATTAGTATATTAGTTGTTAGTTAGTGGTTTTTTATTTCTTGTTCATAAAATCATAAAATCAATAAAAATATCTTCTGCTGTCTTAAGGCAGAATATAAATGAATTTTTCAGATTTTATTTAAATTTGTAAATTGTAGATATTGTACATTTTGTGAATAAGTTATATTTCAGTTAGTAGTTAGATAGTTAATTAGTTAGAGTTAGATTAATTTAGTTTGTTTTAATAATTAGTTTTAATTTAGTTTGTTTTAATAGTTAGTTTTAGTTAGATTAGTTAGATTAGTTTGTTTATTAGTTAGATTAGTTAGAATAGTTAGTTTAGAATAGTTTTTGTTTTTGTTTTCTTAGGACCTTAGATCGGCTAATGGAGCCGCTAAACCCGTCAGGGTGGTTCATTCCAAATGAATTGGGTTATTAGACAACCCCGGATCGGTTCCACTCTCTCAGTTGACGGACGGTCGATTTCGCCCGTCAACACAGGGGTGCCTCTACACTTCCAGGTCAAGCACCCCATCGATCTAACCCTAGGTGCACCACTGCCCAATGGACCCATATATCAACGCTCTGTTCTGGAGAATAATGAAATCAATAGGCAGATTCAGGAGATGTTGCAGAAAGGTCACATCTAGCTGAGCTCATCGCCCTATGGCAGCCCGATCGTGTTGGTGTAGAAGAAGGATGGGACTTGGAGACTCTGCATTGACTATCGGGCACTGAACAAGATCACTTTCCATAATAGGTACCTGATCCCATAGATTGATGACCTTCTGGACCAACTCAAGGGGGAAAATATTTCATCAAGATTGACTTGAAGTCTGGGTATCACTAGGTACCAATCAAACCCTTTGATGTGTGGAAGATTGCATTCAAATCCATGGAGGGCCTTTTCAAATGGTTGGTCATTCCTTTCAGGTTGACGAATTCCCTTGCAACCTTCATGAGGCTAATGGACAACATCATGTGGCCATTCACCAACTCATTTTTAGTGGTGTACTTGGATGACATTCTGATCTTCAACCAGACTTGGGAAGAGCACCTCCACCACATTCGACAGGTCCTCCAAACACTGTGGCAACACAAGTTGTGTGCCAATTTGGAGAAATGTACTTTTGGCATGACCCAGGTTCAGCATCCGGGATACATTATTGATGAGTGGGGGGTATATGTGGATCTAGAAAATATCCAAGTCATTCGTAATTGGCCATCCCCAACCACCCTAACAGAGCTCCGCAGCTTTTTAGGTCTTGCCAATTTCTACCACAGGCTTGTGTTGGGATTCTCTCATATCACTTGGCCCTTGAGTCAAGTCACCAAGGGAGGATCTAAAGAAAAATTATTTTGGTCTGAATCTCAACAGAAGGCGTTCGAGGAGTTGAAGCATCGCCTCTGCTTTGCACCAGTGCTCACGTTACTATACTTGCAATAACCATTTGAGATCGAGACAAATGCCTCTGACTATGCTATTGGGGCAGTCCTTACTGAACATGGGTATCCAGTGGCATATCACAGTGAGACACTTTCCGACACAGTCCAGAAGTATCCCACTTATGACAAAGAAATGTATTCCATTATGCAAGCTTTTTGGCAATGGAAGCATTACATTTTGGGAAAGGAAACGGTCATCCACACAAACCACCGACCCCTGCAGTTCATACAGACAC
Organism: Picea engelmannii; assembly: GCA_009831015.1. NCBI lineage: Eukaryota > Viridiplantae > Streptophyta > Pinopsida > Pinales > Pinaceae > Picea > Picea engelmannii. Next base: position 570,581 of record ML786613.1, read on the forward strand.
AAGGGAAGTTACAGAACGATCACCATAAGAAGTGGTCCACATACCTGCAACAGTTTCATTTGAACATTAAGTACAAAAAAGGCAACACCAATAATGTTGCAGACTGCCTCAGTCGACCACCCATCATTGTGCTAACCACTGTGCTCAACTCTTGTGGGAATGAGACTTCCGATTGGATGCTTCTCTACACAAGTGATCTAGAATTTGGCCACACATACAATACACTCTTGGAGGGTAAGCAAGTTCCCAATTTTCACCTCTGGGATGCCCTGCTTTGTCACCTGGGACACCTTTGTGTTCCTTCAAGCAAGCGTGCCAAGATGATTTGGGAGGCTCACTACAGTCGGGTCGTTGGGCATTTCGGGGTCGAGAAAACCATGGTAGTACTGCAAAAGTATTTATATTGGTTGAACCTTCGACAAGATGTTAGGAAGTACATCAAGTCCTGCACTGCTTGCGCCATTGCCAAACCAACCATCAAGAAGCAAGGCCTCTATACTCCGCTTCCTACCCCTAGTCGACCTTGGGAATCCATCTCTATGGATTACATGTCGGGACTTCCTTCTACTAAGCATGGAAATGACTGTGTTTTTGTGGTCATCGATCGATTCTCGAAGATGTCCATTATGATAGCCTGCAAGAAGAATATCACAGCAGAAGCCACTGCTAAACTCTTCTTTGAACGAGTGTGGGTACACTTTGGGATCCCACAATCTATCATCTCAGATCGAGATAGTAGGTTCCTCAGTACATTTTGGTCCAACCTCTGGTCGATGTTGGACACCAAGCTCACCAAGTCCACAGCTTTCCATCCCCAAACTAATGGCCAGACAGAGGTCGTCAACCAGATGATCGTACACATTCTTCACATGTACAATTCAAATCATCCATGCACATGGGATGAGAGCCTCCCCTATGTACAAAATAGCTACAACCAGGCTCTCCATAGTTCAACCAACCACAACCCCTTTCAAGTGGGCTTGGGATTCCAGCCACTATGTCCCATTGACATAGCCATGCCATTTGTGGCTACTCAGGAAGATTCATCTCATGTCCAATCTGAGGTTAACAAGGAAAACAGCTTCATTGAACACATTCAACATATCCGCCAACAGGTTCATGAAATCTTGGATATAGCCAATGCTAAGTACAAGCAGTGAAATGATCAACATCGAGTGCCACACAACTTCCAAGTGGGCGACAAAGTGTGGCTGCATTTGCAAAAGGAGTGTCTCGCTAGACCCCACCGCAAGCTTCATCTTCTCTGATATGGGACGTACACCCTCACCAAGGATATAGGGGAAAATTCCTTTGATCTTAGAATTCCACCATTCCTTAGTCTGCACCCAGTGTTCAATGTGGACTGCCTTCGGCCCTACTTTCCACCTCTACTAGACACATCCAACATGGCAGAACAACTCACACCAACAAAGTTAAATCCAGACTGCATGGAACAATCCATAACTGATCAGATCATGAATACACAGATCAAGCACACCCAAAAACAAAGGATACCGCTATATCGAGTTGTCAAAGCAGGCCAACTCTTTCACCAAGGCAAGTGGCTCACCAGGGACCAAGTTCAGCAAAAGTTTCCTCATCTCATGGAGGAACTCAATGCAATGGGGACCATTGCTTCCTAACGGGGGAGGAATGATCCAGGTGGATATTGGTGGCCACCCACCTATTCCACTTGGACCCCCACCATTGCTTCTTTCATTTTTTCAGTTTCCGCATAGTTTACTATTTTTAGCAGTTTTTCGGGTCTTGAACTTCCGGAGCTGTTTTGAGGCCTTAAACGACGTTTTTTGGGAAAATGGGGAGCAACATGGATTGTAGATCATGTTGCTCACCCAAAAGTTGTATTCCTCGGATATATCTTTCTAACGAGGTATGGAACGCGTCAAACGGAGATCGTATGCCAAAGTTATGTTCCCGGGAAGTTGATGTACCAACTTACCCAAAAGGGGCCCATAGTATTGGTGTTTCATCTCCTAGGGTTAGGTCTTTAGATGTTTAGGGTTTTCCATTGTTTCTCAATAATAATAGGCTTTTGAGCCTCATTGTAACACAGTTCAGAGGAGAGTAGTCGCCACATCTCTTCTCAGAGATAAGCTACCAGCGCCCTAGCTAGTTTATTTCCATTCTGTTTGTAAGCATATTTTAGTCATTTGTTATTAATGAAATGAAGTCTTATTTCCGCTGCATCTCTGCGTTTATGTGTATTTATGTATTTCATTGTGTTCCTACATAAATCTGGATCACTCAACCATGTACCCAACACGTACCTCAACCAAAATCCCTCGTCAATATCATCATAAAAATATGATTTGTAACTCTGTAATAGACCCGGTGTATATGATTAAATACCTACAGACATTCCTTAACTTTAACAACAAGAGACTAGCATTTTCATCAAACTTTTATTTTGTCTGACATGACTAGTTTTGGATTAGTCAACAACCCTAACTTAAAATAATCATAACTATGTACCTGTAATGAATAAAGATAAAAAAATTATACACAATGTTCTTCAGTGTGTTTTATGCAATTCCTCCAGGTGTCACTACTTGTAACCTCTCAGAGAAGGATTTATAGAAAAAATGGCATATCTTGTTGAATTCTAGCTTATTCTAGAGAGAGACCTTGTAGAGCATTCCCCACACGGAATATTTGTCGAATAGATCTGAAAATGTTAAATAGCATACTAGAGACTGTACTATAACCAACACATTTTTTCTTACTAAATTTCACGGTATGAATCATTCTAGAAAAAAGGTTATTGCAAAAATGGTGAGATGACCTATAAATAACATACCTTAGAAAGCATCATCAAAATGATTTATCCTCCCTTGAATTCCGGCCTTATTATCTTCACCTTCCCTCTGAAATTTGGCTTAGATATCCTTTGTTTACCTCAGTCACCTATATATATTGAATATGATCAAGTGCGATGTAAAATGAGAGAGCCTTCCCTCTTTTTTATACTCTCCATCTTCTAGGTCACTTAACCCATTTCTAGGTTACTTCACCTATTTCTAGGTCTCTTAACCCATTTATAGGTCACTTAACCTATTTTCCTCATTTTTAGGGTTAACCACTTTCCATAATTATAAATTTATCCATTACTTTATCATTTAAATATTCCTCCTTGACTTTGTCACCTCACTTTATCATTTAAATAATCTTCTTTGTTTTTGTCACTTCACTTTATTATTTAAGTAATCCTTCTTGAATTTGTCACTTTACTTTATCATTTAAATAATAATTTATTCTTTGCAAGCTCTTTGACTTCTTTGACCTTTTGGGGCCTCAAGCCACCATATGAGGGTCCTCCAACTTTGTAAGGCCATAACTCTCAAACCGTGAGAAGTTATGTGATGTTCCACATACCACCAGAAATGGCATGACATGTACTATCCATATATAATAGTATTGCATTCAAATATATTAAAACTCATACCATTATACATGAAACAACCTTGGGTCCATTACCCAAACCTTTGTGCTACTGAAATTCGCTACCGGACTTTCTTCAAGGGTTGACATCAATGAAAACCAACCTTAATCAACAATCTCCCCCTTTGACATTGATGGAAACACTTTGATGCAATACTAAAATCATTTCATGTAATACTAAATTCGTATCACTCATGCTCCCCCTGGAACCATGCCTCTATCCTCTGCATCTCTGTGACCATTTGTCCCCCTAGATTCATGCTTTTGTCCTCTGCATTTGATAAATATCTCCCCCTTTTTCATCAATGGAAAAGGTATCTTTCCATCCAGGGATGCTCCCCCTAACATAATTGTCCCCTTTATGGTGCTTCCTTGTGTACATATAAGACATATAAGATAAACATTCAAAATAATTCATTTTGGAGTAGAAATAACTCTGGGTCTCTAGCGAAGATACTCAAAGGCTTCCCGTGAAAGTGGTTTTGTAAAGATGTATGCCACTTGTTCTTTTGTGCCCACATACTCAACTATGATGTTCTTTTCTGCAACATGTTCCCATAGAAGGAAACACTTGATTGGAATGTTCTTCATCTTGGAGTGAATCACCGGGTTCTTTGAGATATTTATGGAACTTGTATTATCACAATAGATTGGAATGGGCTCATCATACTCAACCTGTATATCTTTCAAATTTTGTCTCATCCAAAGAACCTGTGTACAACATACTACTACTGCAATATACTCTGCCTCGGCTATAGATAGAGATACTAATGATTGTTTCTTTCTTGGTCATGATACTAAACACTCACCCAAGTAGAATGTTTCTCCACTGGTGCTTCGTCGGTCATCAATACAACCTTCCCAATCTGCATCTGTGTAGGCAATAAGAGATATATCCTTTCCTTTTGGATACCATAATCCAAAATCTTTTGTTCCTTTGAGATATATGAAAATTATCTTCATTGCTAATACATGTGATTCCTTTAGTGCTACTTTAAATTGTGCCACCTATCCAACTGCCTGCATTACATCTGGTCTGGATGTTGTCACATATAGTAGGCTATCAATCATTGACCTATATTTCCTATGATCTGTATACTTTGAATCATCATCTTTTCTTAACTTGCAATTGGTTTGTATGGGAGTGATAACTGGTTTGCAATCTTCCATTCTGAACCTCTTTAGAATTTCTCTTATATATTTGGTTTGAGAAATAAAAATTTCTTGGTTTCTTTGACATATCTGAAGTCCCAGAAATAAGGATAGTTCTCCAAGTAATGAAGCATCAAATTCATTCTACATATCCTTTGCAAATTTCTGTCTTAACCTATCATCATCACTACCAAAAATAATATCATCAACATAAACTTCAATTAATAAAATATTACCTTGACTTACCTTGATGTAGAGGTTGTTTTCTGCACTTCCTTTTCTGAACCCTACATGTTGTACATATTTATCTAGTCTATAGTACCATGCTCTAGGAGCCTGTTTTAGACCATACAAGGCCTTATTTAATTTGCACACATATTTTTCATTCTCTGACAACTGAAATCCTTCTAGTTGTTCAATGTAGACTTCTTCTTCAAGTTCCCCATTCATAAAAGCTGATTTTATGTCCATCTGATACACTTTAATATTTTTGGAGCATGCATAAGCAAAAAGCAATCAGACTTCTTCCATTCTGGCAATTGGGGAAAATGCCTCTTCAAAGTCGATTCCTTCAACCTATGCATATCCTTTACATACCAATCTAGCTTTGTTCCTTGTAACCTGTCCATATTTGTTCAATTTATTCCTATATAACCACTTTGTGTCGATCACATTCTTATCCTTTGGTCTTGGAACCAATTCCCAAGTGTCATTTTTCTCTGTTTGATCCAATTATTCATCCATGGCCTTGTTCTAAAATTCATCCTTGCTGGCCTCTTCAAAATAGGTTGGTTCAATCGTAGATGTGAGTGTTAGGTGTGTTTTTTCTGGTGAATGGATTCTTCTTCTAGTCTCAACTCCTACGTCTTTGTTTTCGATAATCTGATCTGAAGGATGATTCTTCTGTAATCATCTGCTAGGTGTCTTTGGAGGCACTTGCTGAAATTTCTCTTCTACTTCTGTCAGATTCTCTTCATCTTCCTCTTCTACTTATTTTTCATCTTCTAATTCTTATTCAAAAATTTGTTCCATTGATTTATTTTCTTCTTCCTTTGATTATGGTCTGCATGTTTCATCAATTGTTACGTTGATTCTTTCTACAAATTTGTTCAATCTCAGATTGTAACACTTGTATTCTTTCCTTGTTGTAACACTTGTATTCTTTCCTTGTACTTGAGTAACCAACAAGTAATCCTTTGTCCACACGAGAGTCAAACTTTCCCATTTTTCCATTTTCTCTTTTGATGTAGAATTTCCTTCCAAAGACAGTGCTAAGTGCTCTATTAAGTGTTATAATCATAGATCTGTGTCCTAGCTAAGGTTGCAGACACCTAAGTCCTGCAACCACCCCTGCCTCTACCTCGGGTGAGACTTCATCTACTTCACAGGTGTTGCCGAAAGGGTTAGTAATTAGGGTTTTTTTGGTGTGGTGTTGTAGCGTTGAACCCTGAGTCTGTCCTTGTGCCAACATACCCTTATGGTGTATCTCTAAGCATCACCCTCACAAGAAGACGCTTTGAAGAATTCTACAAGAAATCCCTAAGTATGGTTAAGGATCCCATAGTTTATCATGGAATTAGGTCATGAAGGATGGAGTAAATGAAGGTAACTCACTCATGTATGGATAGTCTTCATCATGTTATTTCCAGTGATAGGTAGTACGCCATGTAGTTCCTCATGGTTGAGGAGACACACCCTCTTGAAGATGGAATCCTTGAAGTATGGTTAAGAAGCCCCAAAGTATGGTTGAGAAGATGATTAGTCGATGCAAAAACAAGTTATTAATTGACCCTAAAATGAGGAAAAAGGGTAAGACAGTTGTAAACAAGAAGTTACAAGTCGACCCTAAAGTTAAGTAAATAAGTCACTTGGAAAAGTATAAATACACATCAAGAGTCTCTCATTTGTATACAAAAGTTTATTGAATATATGTCTAAGTGAGCAAGTCATTTTTATATGAGGTAAGAAAGGATATCTGAGGATAATTTCATAGGGAAGATGAAGTGAAGAAGGGTGACATTCCAAGGGAGGATGAAGTCTTGTGAGGATGTGTTCTAAGGGATGTTATTTACAAGTCATCTTAACATTTTTTATATAACTTTATTTCTAGAATGATTAAGATATCTAAACTTGGAAAATATTTATAATACATGTCAAGGTACCAGGGTACAAATTTCAGCTTCTTGGTCGTATTATTTTTTGAGATACACTCTATGGAAAATAGGGTTTTTGGCTAGTCTGGAAACTAGTTGCAAACAGGTGTTCCAAGTAAAATAGTCATAACGTATTCATAGAGGATCCAAAATTAGTGAGACAAAATTAATTGGATAGAGTATTTTTCTTAGCATGTTGTGTATTATTTTAGTATATAGATATCAACTATTCCGCGCATGGAAATCTCCACAAATTGTCTCTCTAGAATAAGCCTTAATTCATCTAGGTCTGTCATTTTTTTATAACTCCTTTTATGGGATGTTCCAAGCAATTAAAATTGGAGAAATTGCAGAGAATATATTGAATAATATTGGGTACAATTTTCATACCTTTATTCATTACTGGTAAGGAGTTATGCTTGTTGTAAGTTAGGGTTTGTGACTAATACAAACATTAGTCCCATGAGACTAAGGTAAAATTTGATGAAGATGATATTATGTTGTTGTTGAAGTTGAGGAAGGTCAGTTGTTTTGAGATCATAGAAACCAGGTATGTTACAGAGTTAAAATTATGTTTATATGTATGTTTTTAGGGTTACATGTTGATGATGTTATGGTGCATTCTTAAGGAAAATATTTGGTATATTGTTGAGGTATTGGAACATGCTTGAGGCACATATTAGGTGCATGATTGAGGAATATACTTGGTATATGATATTGATTGTTTGGTACTTTTTTGAGGCACTTCATTGATGATATATTATGGTACATGGTGTATGGCATGATTCATACATATCATGAGTGATATGGTATATGGTTGAGGCACATGGTTTGAGGAGCATCTTGGATATTGGGCACATTGTTTGAGATACATTTTTGGTATATGTATGAGGAATTCCTTCGTGACATTGATGCATGGTGAGATACATAGTTGATGCATGATATGGTGTTGGCACATGGTAAGACACAGGTTTTGGTTGATGCATGATTCGGTACAGGTTATGGTGCATGGTTGTTCCACTATTTACTATAGATGTTAGTGCATGGTTGATACACAATTTGGTACAGGTGTTGGTGCATGGTTGATGGACTTATTGTGGTACAAGTTTTGGTACATAGTTGATGCTTGGTATGGTACAATTTAATGGTTTGGTACATGATTTCATACATGGTTGAGACACATATCTTGTGATGGTATGTTGGTGATCTTAGTACATTCTTGGTATAGGCATGTGATGGTGATGTTGGAAATATAGTTGAGAGGTGTCCTTGGTATATGATCTATGTGAGAGGATCAACTTGAGTATTCATGAAAGAGATAGGTTGGAGAGGTTCGATACAATGACAGGTTGACAAGTTATAGGTTGATGTGACAATGGTAGTGATAGTGATAGTGGTAGTGATTGTGGTAGTGATAGTTGGTCTACACTTATATTTTATGGCAGTAGGACGGGGCAAGGAAAGGGGGTTATATCCTCCTTCCGATTGGAGTCAGAGAATCAGAGACTTGGAGCTTCCTTCAGGTTGGATCCTAAGAATCAAGGGGTTGTATCCTCCTTATGGTTGGATCCATAGAATTCAGGGAGTTGTAGTTTCGTTCAGGTTGGATCCTGTAAATAGGGGGTCGTAGCCTCCTTCTAGTTGCAACTAGAGAATTTGGAAGTTGGTGCTTCCAATGAATGCATTCTTTGATATATAAGAAATCATTTTGTGGTTTTCTCTCATTTGGGTTTCCACGTAAATTCTGGTGTACGTTGTACTTGATGTGATTTTTTTGAAGTGATGTTTCTTATGTTTATACGATCATGATACACTAATGATATAATGATGATATACTATTAATTAAGTTGAATTTTACATATTGTGGTTAATAGTGGTAAAAGTGCTCATATTAATTCACCACCCCTTCTCAGTATTCCAACATACAGGCCCACACATTTCAATCTCCTCAACTTGGTGTATGAGGTATTGTTCTTGTGCATTGAAAAATGTCAGAGGTAGATACTTTTGCATTTCACACATTAGCTAAGGAATTTCTCTCCTCTAATATTTTATATATTCTTTATGGATTTCTTTAGAAGATAACCACCTACACATGATATAAAAAAGAAAATAATAGGTTTCAACAACAACATATATACATTGCAAGTAAAACAAGTGTCAACAAGTTCAACAACAACGATTTTTCATATAAATCATTATTTACCGCATATATTTTCCAAGATCATATATAACTTGTTTTACATTGTTTGTTGTACTATGTTTTCATTGATGTCAAATGGTGTCATAGTGATGTGTTGTCATTGATATGTAGATGGATTGTGTCATTTATGTTGATTTCATCGATGGATTGATGTTTTATCATTGATGTAAAGGTTGATCATTGGTGTATCATTGTATCATTGATGTCTTGTCATGGTTGATAAGAAGTACCAAATGGATGAACTCCAAAGTGGTCCCATTATGGTGAAATCCCTCATGGAAAGACACTCTTAGATAACATTCTCAAAGTGTTTCCCTTATGGTGAAATCCATCATGGGAAGACTCTTTGTAAAGTCCAAATGGTTAAGTGGTTGAGTAATCCTAGCATCATGGTTAAGGAACCCGAGTTTTTTTTAAGAATCATGTAATGAATATGAATGAATATTGCAGTGAGACTATTGTATATGGATCGTACATTTCATTCCATTTTTGGATATATGTGGAACCTCACATAGTTCTTAATAGTTATAGAGTTATGGCCATGTGAAGATGGAGAACCTGTATGTGTGTCTAGAAGCCCCTAGAAGTTCAAAGAAGTAAAATTATTCTAGGAGCTCCTAGAAGAAGTTGACCAATCAAAGTGCTTAGTCAATGGTTAAGTGGTTGCAATAAGAAAACAATTAATAGTAAATTAGTTGCAACTAGAAGTGGAGATTTTACTATTTGTGGAAAAGTAGTTATAAGTGGACAACTGGTTAAAAGTGGGTTAGCCCCAAAAGAATGAAGTTAGTTAAAGTTGGTTAGATGATAACCCCTAGAGGAAGTTATTTGGATAAGTATAAATAAGAGAGAAAGGGTCCCTTATGTTGTGAATATCTTGAGTAGATTGAAGACATATTTTTTGTTAAAGGTTCATTGCAGGTACTCATGGACGCATCAAAAGTTCCGCAAGTCTGAGGTAGTAGGGAAGTTTGACGTTGAAAGTTTTGGAGTTTCAGAGAACCCTAGTTTTCTGAAGTTGTATGCAGGATGCAGTGGGACAGGGAGCATACATATGTGGGATGAAGAAGGATAGGGTGTGTATGCTTGAAAATTCCAAGAAATACTTGAGTAGATGCTAGTGCCAGGTCATTGAAGTCTAAAGCAACTTCTGGATCAACATTCTATAGGTTCATATCTGCTACAGAGGTTTTGGTATGGGTACATATTGTCTTGATGTTCATATTTACTCATGGTATGGTGAATTCTTGAGGAATTATTTGTATGGTTGTTATGATGTTTGGATATGATAGATGTTGGTTGGCTTGCTGAGTGGTTATGTTCTGATGTGGTTGAGGGATTTCTATGTTGTGTGATGGTGTTATTGTAGGGATTTTGCACCCTATAGGAGTTCAGCTCCCTTAGGTTCTACCAGTGCCTAAGACAAGAATAGAGACATAAACCAAGTATGTTCGTAGATATTATTCATACATGAAAACATCCAAATAAGATGAAATACTTACAAATATCAAAGAAATCATGCATGGATTGACAACATATCTAATATCATATCATAACACATAATTATACTAATTATCTACGAATGAATACATAAACATTTATGAACAATTAGATAGAGGGAAACATATGTTATGTCTTCTATTAATCAAAGAAACAATATTACAACTTACAAATGAGAATTTGATGCATTTGCCTCCTTCCAATCTCCTTTCCCAAGTCTTGCAACCAAATCACCAGAGTAACCTTGCTATCTCTTTCCCCCTCCATGCCATAGGAAATGGCTTGGTTCTTATAGGGATTTAGGGATAAGTCCATATATTTATCAGGACAATATTCTTGAGCTCATAATGGAATAATTATTGAAGCTAAACCCTGAGAAATTAGTGGGAGATCTCATCAGTCAAAACCAAATCCAAAAATAGAAGCTTCTAAGCTCAGTCGAGACCTATACACACAGACAAAGGGATTGTTCTCTCCTTGGAAAGCCATAGGGAGCAACTGACACTTTTGGTTGCACCCTCAATGAAGGAAAAGGATGACCAAACCCTTTGGTTCCCACCCCCCCCAATGAAGTAAAAGTGTGACCCAACCCTTTTCAGTCGCACCCTTAATGAAGGATAAGAGAAAGCAAGTGGAAATTAGGTTAGAATGTCATGGAAGAAGTGGTGAATGTTGTTGGATTGGATAGGTTATATTTAGGTGATAATGACCTCATGATTAGGTGGAAAATAAAATTATAACATATGCCCCCTAAAGTGTCAGGTTAGAAGAGGTGTCTGATGGCTGAAACACTTTATAAATCAAGTCACAGAACTATGGGAAAAGAATATTGCATAAGATAATTTCGAGTTCTGCATAAAAATATCACAGAGGAGGGCATACCCATGCTTGGTAAGAAAGAAAAGAGAATAGCCACCATAAATAAACTATGGATCCATGCATGACACAAGTGATGGGATGATGGCCACAACATAATACATTGTGGATCCATACAAAAACAATGATGATGTGATCATGGCCACAAAAGTATACATTGTGGATCCATGCAAGATGCAAGTGAAATCATAGCCACGACCAAGTACAAATGTGGATCTATGTGACTTCACACAAAGTAGTAAGATGACTCAATAACTGAGAAATCAGTGAAGTGCTCATGAATATTCTCCATTGCATCTTGGGAAAGAATATCATCTAACATGAGGGTGATCTTTCCCAATGTATTTGTATTTAATCCAAATGGTATGAATATACGACATGCGAATAAATGAGTTGAAGTCAAGCATGGTAGAAGCCAT
>ML786613.1:604657-619860 GCA_009831015.1 Picea engelmannii
CAAATATTAAGATATGTTTCCTCAATGGAATATCCATTTCATGGTCTGAATCATTCTATAAAAAAAATTATTACGAAAATGGTGAGATGACCTGTAAATAACATACCTTAGAAAGCATCATCAAAAGAATTTATCCTCCCTTGAATTCTGGCCTTCTTTTCTTCACCTTCCCTCTGAAATTAGGATTATATATCCTTTTTTTACCATAGTAATCTATAGATATTCAATATCCTCAAGTGTTATGTAAAATGAGACATCATTACCTCTTATATATACTCTCCATCTTCTAGGTCACTTAACCCATTTCTAGGTTACTTCACCTATTTCTAAGTCACTTAACTCATTTATAGGTCACTTAACCTATTTTCCTCATTTGTAGGGTTAACCACTTTCCATAATTAGAAATTTCTCTAGTACTTTATTATTTAAATATTCCTCCTTGACTTTGTCAACTCACTTTATCATTTAAATAATCTTCTTTGATTTTGACACTTCACTTTATTATTTAAATAATCCTTCTTGAATTTGTCACTTTAATTTATCATTTAAATAATAATTTCTTCTTTGCAAGATATTTGACTTATTTGACCTTTTTGGGCTTCAAGCCAACACATGAGGGTCCTCCAACTTTGTAAGGCCATAAGTCTCAAACTGTGAGGAGTTATGTGATGTTCCACATACCACCAGAAATGACATAAAATGTACTATCCATATAGAATAGTATTAACTTCAAAAATATTAAAACTCATAACATTATACTTGAAATAACCTTGGGTCCATTACCCAAACCTTTGTGCTACCAGAATTCACTACCGAAATTTCTTCAAGGGTTGACATCAATGACAACCAACCTTAATCAACAAGTACCATTCAGGGAAGACTGATGGTTGACCATCATATGAGGGACAATGAATGAAAGATGGTCTATGATAATTATATGTCCATTATTATGGAAACACATCACTCGAAAGATTCTGGACACAACAAACTTCATAGAGTAAACATAGTGACACTCGAGGAGAAAATTAAAGTCAAACGGGTCATGGACTACCATCATATCAATGTAGACCATTTTTCCCCAAAGTAATGGGAAACTGAGGAAGGATACCTAAAGGTTTAATAAACCTTATGTTAAAATCCAACAGATTCTGAGTCACCAACACAAGATAAGGTGAGCCAAGATCTTGTCAAGCATTCGAGGATAGGATGCTAACAAAATATCCTTCGTCTATTATAGTGTTAGGAATACTCCTAACACAAAATTTGACAATAGTTTGGAAAGGCATGAAAGAAGGAAGACAATGTTATGTTAGACAATTCCAATCAATGTTGATCACATTGCTTGGAGGGGGTGTTATTAGAATGGGTGGAATACCCCCTTGTCTGGAGGAATCCATAGTGACAAGAAATACTTAAACGACATCCTCACTCTTGAAAGGAGGAGTGATATCGAGTGATGGGGATATTGAATCGACCACTTGATGGAACGGATCAACCGAGGAGGGTCTCAGATCGATCACTAGGGTTTTACTCTTCTATGGAAGAGTGGGGTCGACCGATGACATAATCATATCGACCACTTTATCAACTGGGTCAACTAAGGATGAAACCAAATCAGCCACTTTATCAACCAGACTAACCAAGGAGGGAACCATATTGACCAGTTCATCAACTAATGGAGGGTTGGGAGAGAGTTTATGGTAACCTGTTGGAAGTTGTTTTTGAACATCAGTAATATTTTTCAACAGATATGAAGCTTCATCTATGTAGGGACAAAGGTAGGTGTGGTGCATCTCCTTACATAAAAAGGAAGGAAATTTGACTTTACCCTTCTTATTTCCAACCTGATTACTAGATGATGGGTTGTCACCAACATGATATATAGTGGTTGATGACGTGGATTGAGAAGAAACCTAAAACCACACTTCTACGACCTTAGGAATACCAGGGAAATCCTTGAGAAGGTGATAATCGTTGTAAAGTCTGCAAGGGAATTAGGGCTTGTGATTTTTCTTGTTAGACTTGATGACACCATAAACACTCCCAGCATGATTCCCATAGCTTGGATAATCACTTCCAACATGTCATCTAATGGTTGGAATCTTTTCCTCTTTCTTATTTTTCTTCTTCTTAATCTTTTGTTTCTTCTTCTTCTTCTTATCCACCTGGCTACAAGCTACAAGGTTTTTACTAGGACAAGAGGAAGAATGGGAATAAGACCTTACGAGAGAAGAAGGTAGAGGATCAACATGAGGTGGGTGATCTGGAGGTGTATTTTTTACATATGAATCATTAGGAGCATTGATGTTCACCGGAATGGAAAATAACTAAACTGGTAACCCAATCATGAGAAGAGGAATAATCAAAGTGGCGATGTAAGGTGGACCAACATGTCTCACAGAAGGAGAAACAAATGGAATCCCTGAGAAAGGGATTCCTTTGTTGGTATTCCTATAAAATGACACCATAGATATAGACTCAACCCTAAGGTCCACTAAGAAAACAAACAACACACGCTATAAAATCTAGGAAGTAAACCAAACAAACCAATAAATTCTCACAATGAACATACTAGTTGGTGATGAAATCCAATATCGTAAAAACAATATGAGAAGTGGTGGGGATGGAATGGGTGGAAAAGTTATGTTGGAGACCTTCTTAACAGACTTACACCCTGGTGCAATACCCCTTATGACAAGAGCTACGAGTGACCCTCCAAGGATATCGAGTGAGTTTGACCAACGTTTGACCCAGGTACAATGAAGACTCCCCTTCACAGTCACTTTGTGTAAAGACCCTAAATATAATGGCCACTAGGGTTACCAAATCACAATCAGCCTCTAGGGAAATACATCTGATAGTCGGGTCCAAAAGTGTGGGAAAGATATCAAGTCTGAAATTCTCCAAGAGGACCAAGAACAAAAGGATCGAAAAAATGAAAAGAGATGATTCTCAGGAATGGATTCAAGATTCACGAAGTTTCGAGACTAAATGAAAACAGATGATTCTCAGGAACAACCCCTAATATACTAATGTTCCACTACGTTTGGTTAAGCCTCAAACGGGTAATGTTCGTTTCACTCCTGCATGTGACCTCATTTTTAGTCCCTGTGTGAAAGGGGGGTTCCAACTATGCTTATACGGAAATTGGATTTTTTCTCCATATCGTAAGATTCTAAGTTGATTTTAGTTTCTTTGGAGAGTTCACCTCATAGCCTATTCCAAATCTCTATCATGATTTATTGTTGATGTACAGGCTTAAAAAAAAAGTTATTGGATCATTTTTATTCAGCGCTTTATTTTATGGTTGTTGGTTTACTCAAGGGTGTGGTAGTGAAATGCATGATGTGTAAAGGACTTGACTCCAAAAAGGTGCAGAGAATGATGCAATGCAATTAAATTCCTTTTCGATGAAATCTAGCTAAAGAAGGGATGGGACTTATTTACTCGTTTATAATGACAACTAAGCACTCAACAACATGCAATCTTAATTTTATTTTCAATGAAATGGACAGCAATGCCAAATGATGAACTAAAGTTCTTGCAATATGAAAGAAAACAACTTTCCTAAGCTACTTTTGAAAACACTCCAATGAAATTTAATACTTTATCTTCTTCTTTTCAAGTAAATGCAATCTGAAAGGAATTCCTTTCATTTATTTTCTTTCAATATATATTGTGTAATGCACTAAAAACTAGATAAGTATGAAGAAATCAAACATCCCAAATTGAAACAGGCAAAAATCAAGGCTTGATAATTGAAAAAAGTCTTCCAATTGACTAAAAATAAATCAACACTCAAAGCAATCAAATCAAGAGTGGGAAAACAATCAAAGAGAAATTTCTCCAAACAATATTTTAGGGAGACGTCAAGGATCTGTAGACTGATTGAGGAGGATAAGGAAGAGATTTCTAGTCAGACCAATGCAACAAGAAATCCAATAAGATGGCATATAAGTGGCATACAGAAAGAGAGGAAAATTTTGCAAAAAATTCACAAACAATTATAAATTTCACAACAAGAGATCTAAGATAGATCCAAGGTGGATATAGAGTGTTGAAGAGGCCACAAAAGACATATCTGAATGGGTTTTTTGAAGGATAACTCTTCAAAATGGAGTCTCGGGATAATGGTCGCTCACTAAAAAGGGAGACAGAGTGATTGGTCTCTCCCTGTGAAGGGAGAAAGGGAGACCATAAGGTGTGGTATCTCCTCGTTAACCTAAGAGAAGGTTTGGTTGCTCCCTTATAGAGAAAAAAGTGCAACCGAACAAATTTGGTAGCTCCCTTATAGAGCAAGAGGTGTGATCGAAGGGATTTCATGAGACTATTCTATATGGATATTACATGTCATGCCATTTACGGTGATATGTGGAACATCACATAAATTACCACGGTTATAGAGTTATGGCCATGTGAAGTTGGAGAACCCTCATGTGTGTTTAGAATCCCCTAGAAGGTCAAAGAAGTCAAATTATTCTGGACGCTCCTAGAAGAAGTTGACCAGTCAAAATGGCTAGTCATGGGTTAAGTGGTTGCAACAAGAAAACAATTAAAAATAAATTAGTTGCAAATAGAAGTGGAGTGTTTACTATCTATGGAAAAGTGGTTATAAGTGGCCAAATGGTTAGAAGTGGGTTAGCCCCAAAATAAGGAAGTTGGTTAAAGTTGGTTAGATGATAACCCCTAGAGGAAGCTATTTGGAGAAGTATACATAAGAGAGAAAGAGTCTCTTGTGTTGTGAATCTTTTGATTAGATTGAAGATCTATTTTTGGTGAAAGTTTCATTGCAGGTACTCATGGATGCATCAGAAGTTCCATAAGTACGAGGTAGCAGGGAATTTTGATGGTGAAAGTTTGGAGGTTCAGAAAACCCTAGTTTTTTGAAGCTATACGTGAGATGCAGTGGGTTAGGGCATGTACATACGCATGATGAATAAGGATAGGGTGCGTATGCTTGAAAAATCCGATAAAAAATGAGTAGATGTTAGTGCTAGGTTAGTGAAGTTTGAAGTAAGTTCCATATCATCATTCTACAGGTTCATATATGCTACAAAGGTTCTGGTATGGGTACATATTGTATTGATGTTTAAATTTTCTCATGGTATGGTGAATTCTTGAGGAAGTATTTGTATGGTTTTTATGATGTTTGGATATGATATATGTTGGTTAGATGGTTGAGTTGTTCTATTTTGATGTGTTTGATGGATTTATGTGTTGTGTGATGGTGGTTTTGTAGGGATTTTGCACCCTACGGGAGCTGAGCTCCCTTAGGTTATACCAATGCCTTAGACAGGAATAGAGACATAAACTAATGATGTTCCTAGATCTGATTCATACATTAAAACCTCCAAAGAAGATGAAAGCATCCCAAAGATCAAATCAATCATGCATGGATTGACAACATATCTAATATCATATCATAACACATAATTATACTAATTCTCTACCAATGAATACATAAAATTATATGAACAATTAGATAGAGGGAAACATCTAGTATGCCTTCTATTAATAAAAGAAGAAAACTTACAACTTACAAATGATAAGTTGATGCAATGGTCTTCTTCTAATCTCCTTGCCCAAGTATTGCAACCAAATCACCAGAGTAACCTTGCTAGCTCTTCCCCCCTCCCTTCCATGGGAAATGCCTTGGTTCTTATAGGGATTTAGGGATAAAGAAATATAATTATTAGGATAAGAGTATCGAGCTCATAATGGAATCCTTATCGAAGATAAACCTTGATAAATGTAATATACCAGATATAAAAAGTATGCAGGACAGAAATAAAATGCTAGAAATGGCAGAATAACAGTAATATAACCAACATAATCTCCACAATAACACATAAATGATATAAGAACAACAACATAAATAACACTTTGATTCAGAAAGAAATGTTCATGGGCCTCTTCGAGGGGGAAACCTCCAATCGAGCAATGCTCGGTTACAATAATATCCAAGCTAGGGTTTTCATACCCTAGACCCTTATTTATACTAAATATGTCTATCAAGAGAATCATCTAGAGGAAGATCCTTTAGAAGCGGAAGCTTCTATTAGGTATTCTTACATCCACCTTATTCTATTTTAATGAAATGCCTGATTAATATTGACCTTTATTACATATGAATATATTGCTCTACCTATGTGCGGGTTAGGACCCTAACATGTCCTCCCCTTAAAAACAGCCTTGTCCTCAAGGCTTGAGATGTAGAAACTGCTGCAGAATGGTAGTTGGTTCCCAAGTGGCATCTGCTAGAGTTGTATATTTCCACTGGACTAGCACTTCCTTGATGGTTCTCTGATACAGGCGACACTCATGCTGGTCCAAAATGGATTCTGGTTGTAGCCAAATGGATTGTTCTTCAACTAACTCGGGAAGGTTGGTTTGAATTTGGAACCTAGCTCCAATCACCTTCTTTAAGCATGAAACATGAAAAACGGGATGTAGCTTCGAATGACTGGGCATAGCTAACTGATATGTGACTTGTCCCACACGTTTGAAAATAGTATAAGGACCATAAAATTTGGGCGCTAGCTTCTGACAATGCTCAGCCTTGAGGGAAGTTTTCTTGTATGGTTGCAGTCGCAGAAACACCTGATCCTCTTCTGCAATTTGACGTTCAGAGCGACCTTGATCTGCTTGTTTCTTCATGCAATTATGTGCCATGACCAAGTTCTCTTTGAGGGTATGGAGAATATCCTCTCAAATTGTAAGTGTTTGGTCAACTGCCTGGACCTTCGAGGTACCCAGTAAGTATGAGAGAATTGAAGGTGACTTTTGTCCATATACCACTTCAAAAGGAGTCATGCATGTAGTTGTATGGTAGGAAGTGTTGTACCACCATTCAGCTAGGGGTAACCATTGAGCCCACTGACTTTTCTTTTCAGAGGTAAAACACCTCAGATATGTTTCCAAACACTTGTTGACAACTTTTGTTTGACCATAAGTCTGGGGATGATAAGCTATGCTGAGATGCAATTGGGTTCCCTGTAGCTTGAATAGTTCTTGCCAAAAATTGCTTGTGAAAGTTGGGTCATGATCATAAACAATAGAGTGTGGCATGCCATGAAGGTTGAAGAACTGGTCCATGAAAATTTGAGCCATCGTGGATGTAGTAAATGGGTGTTGAAGAGTGAAAAAATGAGCATACTTGGAAAGGCGATCCACAACCACCATTATGACTAATTTATTTCCCGATTTGGGTAAGCCGGTAATAAAGTCCATAGAGATATCCTTCCAAATAGCAGGTGGAATCAGAAGCAGTTGTAGTGTGCCCGGAGATTTGACTGTTTCTCCCTTCTTGTGTTGACACACATCACATTCAACGACAAAATTACAGATGTCCTGTTTCAGACCATCCCAGAAAAAAGAACGTTTGACCCTGTCATACGTTTTGGTGAACCAAGAGTGCCCCACTATGGGTGTAGCATGAAGCTCATAAAGTACCGTGGATTTAAGCTTTGATTGTTTACTTAAATACAAATGGCCTTTGTATCAAAGCTCATCCTAGAGCCAAGAGTACCCTGGGGGAGTTGGAGCATTGGTATGCAATTGTTGGATCAGATGCAAACTTTTGGGATCTTGTAGCCATTCCTAACGAACAAATTGGAGCCAATCTGGTACAATGAAGGAAAGAGAAAAAAGGGATCCTTCTTCTTCATATTTTTGGGACAGTGCATCCGCCACCACATTGTCTTTTCCTTACTTATAAATGATCTCATAATCATACCCAAAGAGTTTAGTCACCCATTTTTGTTGCTCCGAGGAGGAAATGCGTTGTTCCATAAAGTACTTGAGGCTTTGATGGTCTGTCTTAATTTGGAAACGTTGCCCTAAGAGATAAGGTCGCCACATATCACAACATTTCCTTTTCATAGATGGGTTTGCCTAGATTCCTTTCAGATAGTCTCTTGCTGGTGAAGGCCAAAGGTCAACCCTCTTACATAAGGACAACACTAATTCCTTTCCCTAAGGCATCACATTCCAACACAAAGGTCTTTGTGAAATTAGGAAGGGCCAGAACCGAAGTGGTGCACATGGCCATCTTCAAGATTTGGAAAGCTTGAGCAGTGGTTGGAGTCCAAGTGAAAGAGTTCTTTTTTAGGAGAGTAGTGAGAGGTGTTGCAATCTTTCTATAATTCTCAACAAACTTGCGATAATACCCTGTTAAGCCCGGGAATCCACTCAATATTTTGAGAGTCTTTGGGTGCGTCCAGTCTTGTGTAGCTTCAATATTTTTAGATCCACCCTAACGCCATCCTTTCCCACTAGATGACCCAATTATTCTACTTCTGAGGCACCAAAAGCACATTTACACTATTTTAGGAAAAGTTGGTGCTGAGAGAGTAGATAGAGAACACGATCCACATGAGTAAGATGGTTTGTCTAGGTTTTTCTATAGATGAGGATATCATCAAAGAAAACTAAGACAAAATGACAAAGAAAGGGACAGAAGACATGATTCATGAGGCTTTGGAAGGTGGAGGGGGAATTACACAAGCCAAAGGGCATGACCAAAAACTCATAGTGGCCCTCATGAGTTAAAAATGCCATGTTGGGAGTGTTTGCCTCTTTCATACGTATTTGGTGATAGCCCGAGCGAAGATCAAGTTTAGTAAAGAATTGGGCGCCACTCGATTCATCCAGGAGGTCGTCAATGACAGGAATGGGAAATGTGTCTTTAATGGTCAGTTTGTTGAGGGCACAGAAGTCGGGACACATTCTCCAAGAACCTTCCTTCTTCAGGACCATGACTATAGAAGAAGAGTAAGGGATCGTACTAGGGCAGATAACGCCTGCATTAAGGATTTCCTCGACCATTTTCTCAATTTCATTTTTTTGTGAAAAGGGGTGGTGATACGGATGGATATTGGGAGGAAGGCTTCTGGGTACAAGGGGAATGGAATGATCATGAACACCGTGGGAAGCAGGGAGTCCATGGGGAGTGGAAAATACCAATTGATGTTTAGAAAGGAGGGTTTGGAGTTCTTGTGGCACCGGGGGTGTCTCTGTTGTTTGTATGGCATGGAGTTGGGCAATGACACCAAAATGACCTTTTTGGAGCAGTTTTTCCATGCAATGGGAACTATTTAACTTAGGTGAACCAATAGTGATGCCTTGGAATTTATATTGGTGGCCTTCTTGGTCGAATTGCATGGTTAATTCCTTAAAATGCATGAGAATGGGACCCAAAGTCCTTAGCCAGTCTGCACCCAACACAATGTCACAACCACCCATGTCGATAGAAAACATATGGGATTTTAGGTGGTAGTCATTGATCTGGAGACGCACATTTTCACAGTGCCCTCCACATTTCATGGAACCACCATTGGCAATCATGATTTGGAAATTGTTGACGACATGGATGTTGCAATGAGTTTCTTGGGCAATGCGGCAATGAATAAAATTATGGGTGCTTCCACTATCAACTAGAATGATGACCATTCAATGCTTGATGTAACCGATTAACTTGAGGGTTTGGGGGGTGGAGAAGCCAGTGAGAGAATTGAGGGAAATGATCGGTTCCACTTTGGGAGGGTCTGAGGGAGGGGTTATGTCAGTGATTTTAGGTGACTTAGGCACAAGGGGAGTTTCAACATCCTCTTCCGAAATATCCTCAGAGATGGCCATAAAAATATTTTGTTCCTTACACTTGTGGCCTAGGAAATATTTGTTATCACAATTATAACAAAGGCCTTTGAGTTGGCATTCAACCATTTCATCCCTGGTCAATGTTTGGATATTTAATGGGGCGGAGGGAGTAGTGGGATTTACAGGTTTACGGTGAGGGATAAAGGAGGGTTTACGGTTTTGAGAGGATACAACCTATTATGCTTCTTTATCTTTTTTAGTAGACTCCACTGAACTCGAAGGTCGAGCCATGAGGACATCGGACCGAATCTCATCCTTGAGGCCACTGATAAAACACTCTTGAAAGAAAGCATCAGTCATGCCCTCTGTTCGAAACGCCAGGCGTTCAAAGGAAGCTATGAAGTCTTCTACTATTCCTGATTGTTTCAACTTTGTCAAATGGTGCAAATGGTGGTGTCAGTTTCAAAGCGTTCATAAAGCTCAGTCACAAATTGGGTCCAAGCAATATACCCTTGACGGGAAGTTTTTCTTCATTGCCACCATTGCCAACATTCTTGATCTAGATGAAGAACACCATACCGGAGTTTGGCCAAGTCATCTGTAATGTCATATAAAGATAAATAATGTTCCATTTGGGTTACCCAACCAATGGGGTCTAAGCCATCAAATTTGGTCACATCCACCCACGGAAGGCATAGGTCACGTTGAAAGTGATGGTGTTGAAAGGTATGAGACTGGGAGGAATGTTCACCTTCAGTCTTTGGAGGTGCGTCAAAGAAAGGGTCATCTGTAGGGATCTTTAGTTTGGTGCAAAGTGATGCAAAGACAGATTCAAGATGGGTGGTTAGTTCTTGTTTGACTTCCTCCATTGAGGACTACATGGTTGTATTTATGGTTGTATTGATGGATGTATCGATGGAGGCAACAATGGCACTGAGTTGTTTCACTTCTTTTTGGGTCTCAAGGAAACCAAATTGCAAGGTGTCGAAACGAGCTTCTAGGTCTTGGCTACGGGTATGGGCCATGAGGATGGGTGAATTGAAAAGGGGCGGGCGGGGTTAATTTTTTTTTCCGAAAAATGATATGGATG
The DNA here is from genome assembly GCA_009831015.1 of Picea engelmannii. NCBI lineage: Eukaryota > Viridiplantae > Streptophyta > Pinopsida > Pinales > Pinaceae > Picea > Picea engelmannii. The sequence continues at coordinate 615,345 of ML786613.1, forward strand.
AATGTGATAAGGGCAAAGAGATTAATCCAATGGAATTGATCTCAAATAATGGTGAAATTTTTTCCAGATTCTTTATATATATATACACACCTGTGGAGTTATACTCCGATCTGAAGAATACTGCAGTGATGAAATCCCCAAATTCTTAACCAGTAAGAAAAGTGTAGTGATTTGGCAACTCGAACACAGTTGCGCGGCAATAGATCTTGTCTGTTTTAATTTGTTTATGTTTTTGTCCCCCGAGGGTTAGGTATTCAAGGGTTCTACAAACAAGGGTTTTCCCTGTGCTATAGCTCTCTGATATACGTGTGGGGTCCAACAATAGTACTTGGCCCAATATCTCAGGGTACTAACTAAGGAGGATAGATCGTACCCTTAGCCATACTACCCGACTACCTAGGTACTACAGAGTATCTTCCCGAGTGTTGTTCTCGGTGGCACTATAACAGTTGGGCAACCGATCGGTTTATCTAAAGAGGGATTCAGGAAATCTAGGCCGATCCCTACATAGGTGTTGTCTGATGCGCTACCACTCGAAGGGGTACCAACAGGGGTTACAAGGGTGGCCAACAGATGTGTGCTTAAGAACCACTTGTATTTCCTGCGTCTATGAATCCCTCAACCACGGGTTTATGCGCATAATGACAGATCTCTATGGCTTAAAGATGTCGGAATACATCTCTACCTTGAAAAAACATTCCCACAATTTCTGCCAAGGAAAGTGCTCTGATACCACTTGTAATATACCAGATATAAAAAGTATGTAGAAAAGAAATAAAATGCTAGAAATGATAGAATAACAATAATATAACCAGCGTAATCTCCACAATAACACATAAATGATATAAGAATAACAACAGAAATAACACTTTGATTCAGAAAGCAATGTTCACGGGCCTCTTCGAGGGGGCAACCTCCATTCCAGCAGCCCTCTATTACAATAATCTACAAGCTAAGGTTTTCATACTCTCGACCCTTATTTATACTAAATATGTCTATCAAGAGAAGCATCTGGAGGAAGATCCTTCTAGAAGCAGAAGCTTCTATTAGGTCTTCTTACATCTACCTTATTCTATTTTATTGAAAGGCCTTATTAATATTGACCTTTATTACATCCAAATATATTTCTCTACTTATGTGCGGGTTAGGACCCTAACAATAAATCAGTGGGAGATCTCATCCGTCGAAACCAAATCCAAAAATAGGAGATTCTAGGCTCGGTTGCGACCTATACACATAGATAGAGTGACTAGTTTCTTCTTGGCAAGTCATAGGGAGTGACCAACCCTTTTGGTCACACCTTCAATGAAGGAAAAAGGTGACCAAACCCTTTGGTCGCCCACCCAATGAAGGAAAAATGTGACCAAACCCTTTTCGGTCACACCCTTAATGAAGGAGAAGACAAATCAAGTGGAAATTAGTCTAGAATCTCATTGGAATAATTGGTGAATGTTTTTGGATTGGATAGGTGATATTTAGGTGATAATGACCTAATGATTAGGTGGAAAATAAAATTATAACATTTGTTCATTCACAACAAGTTTCCTTGATGAGATACTGGATGGATTGGACCCTACAAAACTCCTACACTTTTCTTGTGGTGATGGAGGAGAAACAAGAACAACATATGTTCCTTTAGAAATTGGATTTCCCTCTTCTGAAATCCTACACTTTGACATATGTAACTGTGTATTTTCTCTTTCTTCTTCTACCTTTTCAATGGGTTTATCTTTCCTTGAGGACTTTGTTTCTAGAATCCGTTGGTTCCCCATGTTTAAAGAGAAAAATTATCTTCCAAGCACCCCATCACAAATTTATATTGGTATTACACAAGAAGGAATAACTAACAATTCCAATTCCAAGTGGACAAATATATATTTGTATTACAAAAGAAGACACAAGTGATAATTCCAATTCCAATTGAACAATTTTGTCTTGGTATTATACAAGAATACACAACTAACAATTCTAATTGGAAAAAATTGTCTTGGTATTACACAATAAGACACAACTAACAATTACGATTGGACAAATTTGTCTTCCAATTCCAGCAAGACACAATAATACACAATGAAAAATTCTAATTCCACTTGGACAAAATTGTCTTCCAATTATTCCCACAATTGTCTTGCAATAACACAAAATTGTCTATGAATTAAACACAAAGACTAAAATAACAAAAACATGTCTGCACACGCTATTTTTGTGTAAAAATGTTAGGAATGCATATTTCAAGCTTGATATAGATGAGGTAGAGGAGTGTTCTTGGCACATAAAATGCCCAGCAAGAACACGTGCTCGTTCCTAAAATGCATGCACACTAAAGTGTGTGCACGTTATAGGAATGCACACATGTTCTTGTTGGGCATGGATGAGTGATAACAACAAGGATTTCAAGTCTCAAGGGTGTGTGCACACTTTTAATGAAACAAATATAGAATTTATTATACACCAAACATATTTATGAATAAATATATATATGGGTTTGGGGACAACTAGGACATAAGGGCTTAGGATTGAAAGTGTTTCGAAGCATAGAGCAATGGTTAGAGCACCAATATGTGGGTGATGTGTGTGCAAGGTGATCCAGATTTTATGAGCAGAATGAAATAAATACAGATTATTAATAGGTTCTTAACACAAAATAACATATATACAGTAAAACTGGTTTTCTATTCAATAAGGAAATAAGTTGAAACTGTAAAATGCAACTGAAACAAGCTTGCTGGAATGGTGGTGGATTATCTCTGAGAAGACATGTGATGGTTGCACTCATTCGCAAGAATATGATTACAATGAGGATTTGAAGGCATTTTTACAATAAAAAGGAATTCCAAAAACCCTAGACATCAAAAAACCCAAACCTAGGAGATGAAGCGCCAAAAGTCATGTGGGCCCCGTCTGGGTAAGTTAGTACATCAACTTCCTGGGGTCGTAACTTTTACATATGATATCCGTTTTAGGAGTATGATAACCCATTGGAAAGGTATCGTCGAGGAGATTCATTTTTGGGGCTCAATAATTCCTTTAGTAATCCTTGAGAATCTCGATCCCGAAAAACCTTCATCTGAGAGTGTCTCACTGTGATAGGCCACGTGGTGGTCGTGCTGAGTGACAATGGCACCCATCGCATAGTCTGAAGAATCTATCTCATTATCAAAGGGATGCTACAGGTATGGTAGTAAAATTACTAGGGTTGAGCACAAGAACTGATTCAAATCATCTAACACTTGTTGTTGGGACCAACCCCACGCAAATTTCTCCTTACCACCACCTCTGGTTATTTGGGTGAGGGGACATGCAATATGGGAGAATCCCAACACGAACCTGTGGTAGAAATTGGGAAGGCCCAAGAAGCTCTGAATCTTAGTGAGTGTGGTTGGGGATGGCCAGTCACAAATGACTTGAATCTTGGATGGATCCACATGTACGCCATGCTCATCAGTTATGTACCCCAAGTAATGGACCTTGTTCATGCCGAAGGAGAATTTTTCCAAGTTGGCATATAGCTTGTGCTGCCATAGAGTGTCCAAAACCTGTTGAATATGTTGCAAGTGTCCGGCCCAAGTCTTGTTGTAAATGAGAATTTCATCCAGATACACCACTACAAAAGTATTTGTGAATGGTCCCAGGATATCATCCATCATCCTCATGAAAGTGGTTGGAGCATTTGTCAAACCAAGGGGCATGACCAACCATTCAAAAAGGCCTTCCTTTGACTTGAAGGCAATTTTCCATACATCTGTCTGTTCTATTGGGACCTGGTGGTAGCCAAACTTCAGATCAATCTTACTGAATTATTTGTCCCCCATGAGTTGATCAAGGAGGTCGTCGATTCAGGTAATCGGGTACCGGTTTCTGACTGTGATTTTATTAAGATCTCGGTAATCAATGCAGAGTCAGAAGGTTCCATATTTCTTCTGTACTGACATGATTGGGCTCCCGCAAGGTGATGATATAGGATGGATGTGCCCCTTGTGGATTAGTTCTTGGATCTATTGCTTGATCTCCTCATTCTCTAATAGAGAGAGGTGATACACTGGTCCATTCGATAGCAGTGTGTCGGGGGTCAGATCAATGGGGTGCTTGACCTAGAAGTGCAGAGGTACCTCGGTAGGTGAGGAGAATATATATGACTATTCTTCCACGACCTTATCTACTTGCTTCTACGGTGTGGAGAGGTCGACCACAAAGACCTTGGATGTGGTTTTGATCTTTCGCTTATTATGAGAATGAATCACAAAGAAGACAAACTTCCCTGTCTGAGAGATGACCTTCCCGCATTTCTTAGTAGAGATCAAGGAAATAACACTAGGTGGGACTGCCTCGGGTATCCTATACAATTTCTTGTTCAAAGTAATAATAACACTAGGAGGCCTAGAATCATATACAACATGATGTTTCCATAAATAAGGTTGGCCCAAAAGAACATCACAAACTTTGAGAGGAGGAACATCACACAATACCTCATCTTTTAAGGGTTTGATTTTGTACGATAGCCCGAATTGTTGTCTGA
>ML786613.1:633826-650098 GCA_009831015.1 Picea engelmannii
AGTATACCTAGAGGGTGCTTCTGTATTCAAGTTGCACTTGCACCGGTATGTTTCTCTAGTGTTGGTTGTTGTAACTATTCTTCCAACTAGTTAGTGACTGCTTGTTTTATCTCATAGGTACTTTTTTAGTGTGTATTAGTTTTCAAACGATTATAGATTTCCCTAGTGTGTCTTTAATCTTCTCACATAGTGGAGGATCATGAGTTTCACCAGTTGTGAAGGCTTCTGGTCCTGCCGCCAGTTGACTTCGAACCCCCCCCAGCCACCGCTAAGGCAAAAATTAGACCAACAAGGGTCTTCTGAGACAACCGAGCTATAGGAAACTGTGCCCAACCCATATTTGAGAGAAAAACTTTTGATTCTGTAGGAACCAATCATTTCTAACCTTGGAACTGAGGTTGTTGGTCCATACAACCCTCCCATCACTAACCTATCGGTGCCCATCATCGTACAGGTTCTACCTTACGGGTGTCTGGTAGTGTCACCAACAACAATGGAAGCAAATGCTTCCACTTCTTCAGGGAATACTGATATTTCCTTCACGACTGTCACTATTGGGGGTGTTCCACCTCCTAACCAACCGTCGTCGATCCTGGCCACCATGGTCTCAATTGCTTCTACCTCAGGTAACAATATGATTTCATCTATGGTGGCGATCACTGCTCCATTAAATCAGAACATGACAGGATCTCCTTTCTCATATGGGATGCATGGCTTCGGTACGAGTACTGTACTTTCCTCCTCCACTCTACAAACTTTGGGTCTGGGAGAAGGTAGTTCCAATGCTCTTCTACAAGGATCTATTGGGGGAACTTTTTCTCCCTTTTTTGATTTCCCTTACAGTGGGGGTCATATACCCCCTTTGTCCGCCTTGCTCAACGGTGTTCCTCAACACTCCGTCAGGCCTAACATAAACTTGTTTGGGGTAGGTAGTCAAGCACTCCCTCCTTATAATATGCCAGTTGGTTCGACACCTTTATATTTATTCGGCGCATTTGGTAACGACTCTTTCTCATCAACTGTCGTTTCAGCCAGGGGAAACCCCGGTTATGGACAACCACATCCTATAAAGGGTACTATTCCTGCACAGGGGGCACACTTAGGAATTCTTTCCTCACAAGGATCTTGGAATCCATGGCAAGGACCAATCCCCTTTCCAAGGATGTCGATCAGGGGAAACCTTTTCCATACCCAGTGGAACCCCGGGCAAGGGCCAATGCTTATGTCCGTCATATCGGCAGGGGGCAACCCCTCCCAAAATCCTTGGAATGTGATGCAAGCTCAGCCCTTTACATCTTATTACAGGAACTAGCCGATGATATCTCAACAAGCACCCAATCCATATGTTGGTCATGGTCATGGTTATTACCAAAGCCCTGGCTAGCAACCTAAATTTTCCTAGCAACCTGGTGCCAGTCAAACCCTAGGCTCCTTTTTCCCTGGCTACAATCCACAACCCAAACTATCGTTTCTAGCAACCCTCACTTGCCAGATTTAAAAAGGATCTTAAATGACCCCATCTTTCATGATCCAAGTTGGCCTTCTATGCCGACCAAGTTTCCTTCAGACATTCCAAAGTTCAAGGCCAATCCTAAGGAATATCCCAGTGATCACATGACTACCTTCCACTTATGGTGCTCGTCCAACTTGTTAAGAGACGAATCCGTTCAGTTGCAATTGTTTCATTTCACTCTCATAGGAAGTGTTGCAAAATGCTACATCGAGCTCGACCACTCATGATACTCTTCCTTCGATGAATTGGCAATGGCTTTCCTAAACCATTTCCAATTACCTATGAGATACAACGTCGGCACTGAATTGTTGGCCAATTTCGAGCAGAAAAAAGCGGACCATATCTCAGATCATATCTGAGAATGGAGACACTGTAAGAGTTTGATCAAAGTGTCAGTCCCACTAGAATTCCTACTCGAGTGTTTCCTTCAGTCTTTGGTACCCCAGTTATATAAAGACATCGCAACATCTGGAGTGTTTTCCGTGGAAGACGCGATAATGAGAGCGCAACATGTAGAGCTAATTTACTCTCAGTCTGGTTTACTCTACGATATTTTTCCAGATGCACCAAGGTCAATCCTTGACAAAACCAGACAAAGGTCTAGACCACATGTTGATGGAATTATTGGTTCAGCACAAACCAAGCCCGTTGATCCATTGTCAAATCAATTGCAACAATTGTTGATACAATAGACAGCGACCAGCCAAACCACTGGTTCAGCTGCTCCCCCTACCCAAAAGTTGGATGTACACAGTGTGTAAATGACAAACCCAAAGGCCACCCAACAGCCTGATGGAAATTAGAAACAATGGAAAAGGGGTAAGGGGAATAAGAAACCCATCGATAATGCTGGCAGGGGAGACACTAAAAATAAAAAGTCAAAGTATCCTTGTAATATTTGCAAGGAATACCACCTGACCCATCAGTGCCCTCGACTTGTGGAGGCCCAAAATTTATTGGCACAACAAAAGCTTTTCATGTTAACAAACCCGTTCCCACACGGGAAAAATCTAACTCAAGCCTCCTCGAGCATGGAAGGGGACAGTCAAGGACCCCCTCCATTTTCAAGTAATCCTTCATCCGCAAGCATGTATATGATTAAAGGTGATTCCTATATAGTGACTAGACCACATGATTACAGAAAGTTAGGCACCTATGAGAAGGGTAATGAAGAGAAAAAACCACCTCTTCCTCTTCATATTGAGAAGACGTTGGGTGAAACAATGATGTGCATCCAAAAAGGTGCGTTCAAGAAAGCTTCTTACAACCCAAATGTAAGGGCTGCCCAGAACTACTCTGTGGTGGAGGATTTATCACAAACCCCTTGTGCAATGTCTTCTTTGGAAGTCCTCTAGAGTTTCCCTTCCCAGAGAAAGGCCATGTAAGTTGCCTTAGGCTCTGTCGATACTTGTAGTCTAGGAATGATCATGCTTGATACCTCCGACTTAAAACCTCATCTTCCATACCACGTCACTTTTCAGATAGTAGTGGCTTACACCACGAAAACTTTTACTCGAAATATTTTCCGTACAATGGTGAATAAGGGTGTCTTGACATGCGTGATGTCTTTGGCATGTTGGAAGGCCATTGACCAACCCATTTTGTCTCCGTATCCTACTCTACTTACATCTTTTGATGATCATTCTTTCCGACCACATGGGATCATCCCCTCTTTCCCCATGCAGTTAGGGGGGAAAACCATGTGTGTCGAAGTTGAAGTGGTCAATGCATCCCTCGACTACAATATTTTTTTAGGAAGGAACTGGACCTACTCTATGCAAGCAGTTGTTGCGACAGTTTTCCAAATCTTTTTGTTTCCTCACGAGGGTTGGATTGTGACCATTGATCATTTATCCTTCTCTCATCCTGAACCTTCATCGGGAGTCTCCACGGTCCTGATGAATGATAACCCTCAGCCTGGCATCATCAATGTAGGGGTTGGTTTGTGCCCATCATTGATGGGTACTTTAGATTACCCGACTCCGACCGACAATGTCCATTATATGATAGTTTTCCCCAATCGGCCTTGGGCTGAAATTTTTCAAATCTCATCGTTTCACACGACATACTTTCACGATCCATGGACTCTTCCTTCCCCGTCCACTATGATGGAAGGGACAGATCACCACGACATGGCCATGCATTTGTCTGTGGAAGAAGTTGCATACTCGATCATTCAACGAGCTTCTATCGACCTCGATCTGACTCCAGCACAAGAGTTAGATCCGGTGCTTGAGTTTATTTGGGCTCAAGGTTCCCTTGCTGATACAAATTCTTTAGACTTAGTCCTGCCTTCAGACGAAGTGATTATTGAGGCAATTACTAGTCTGGACAGACCCTGGGATGATCTTCATCATAGATCTTACTTCCTCCCAGAGTTAAGATGAATTGAAGTAGAAGAATTCACTCTCACTATGAATGGAGATAAAGATTGTCCTATCAATCCTTTGGCAACGCATGTGGTTTATGTTGAAGGAAATATGGAAAAAATATCTGAAACAATACCTATTGACATCTCTAGAACCCCTGACATCGTGGAGAATATCTTCGTCAGATTGGACTTCTCCCTCAAGGAGAATCAAATCTACACAAATTTATTTAAAGAATTCCACAACGTGTTTGCTTGGTCTTACGAGGAAATTATAGGCATAGACACAAGAATTGTCGAACATGAAATCACGACTTATCTTGATGTCAAGTCGATCTGGCAGAAACTTCATCCGATCAATCCTAGGAAAGCAACAGCTATCAAGGCTGAAGTAGAGAAACTACTTAAAGATGGTTTCATATACCCTGTCCAATTGACTCAATGGGTGTCGAATCTCGTGCCCGTCAATAAAATCCAGGGTATGATTCGTGTATGCATGGACTTCCGTGATATGAACAAGGCCTGACCAAAAGATAATTTCCCCATGCCATTTATTGTGCAGATAGTCGATGAATGTGCAAGATTCAAGGCCTTTACTTTCATGAATGGTCTTTCGGGATACAAATCAAACCCGAAGACCAACACAAAACTTTTTTCATTTGTCCATGTGGCACATTCTCTTATCGTAAGATGCATTTTGGTCTGAAAAAGGTTGGAGCTACGTTTCAGCGAGCCATGTTTTTTTCTTTCCATGACCTCAAACACATAGTCGAGGCTTATCTCTATGATTTAGCGTTATGATCTCGCAAGAGAGATGATCATCCGGAACACCTCCGACTTATCATTGAATGGTGTCGCTACTACTGAATCTGCTTGAATCCAAACAAGTGTAGTTTTTGCATCACATCAGGTCTTCTGTTAGGTTTCATCATTTTGACAACAAGGATCATGGTCTATCCTATCAAGGTTGAGGCAATAGTTCAATTACCTCTCCTGTGCACCATACCTTAGCTTCAGAGTCTATAGGGAAAAGAGAATTTTATAAGCATTTCATCGCAAACTATGTTTAGATCACAAAGGGTTTTATGCGTTTATTGAAGAAGGACATTCCTTTTCATTGGGATGAAGCCACTCAACACTCTTTCACAGCATTGAAAAGTTCCCTCATATCAACCCCTCTGCTTTAGCGACCTAATTATAATAAAGATTTATTATTGTACTTGGTCACTGCGGAGTCGACCATTGGCATGCTCTTAGTTCAGGAGGATGATTTTCTCTCTGAATATGTGATTTATTACCTGAGCCGAGGCCTAGTTGGACCAGAACGCAATTATTCCCATATTGAAAAACTTGCGTTGGCAGTAGTCCATGATGTTCAACGGTTCCGTCATTACATTTTGTTTTGCAATACCACCGTCATTGTCATCATCAACCCATTTCAATACGTATTGACACGATGATTCATCGGTGGAAAGATCAGTAGATGGATAGTTATCCTCCAGGAATTCGAATTGGAATTCGTTTCGGAAAAATCCAAAAAGTCGGTGGTCTTCGCAGAACTCATATCGAAACTTCTGGTCGAAACATGTGATGTTATACCCGACGAGTCGCCTATCAAAGGAGACATGTTTTTGATCGTGTCTTTTGACCTCTAGTATGGAGATGTCCTTATCTATCTCCAGACGTTGAAGTGTCCCGCATCTTCTTCTCATGATGAGAGTCACCGTATATTCCATCACGCTAAGAACTATCTCATACTCGAGGACACATTGTATCGTCGAGGTGTAGACTGCATCCTTCACCGATGTCTCACTCATGAAGAAGTGAAAATTGTGCTTAATGATTACCACACGGGATCATGTGGTGGTCATTTGTCTGGGTTGGAAACAACCCAAAAAATTCTACGAGTCGGTTACTTATGGCCAACATTAATCAAATATTGTGTTGAATCGGTCAAGAAGTGCCACCCGTGTCAGATCTTCTCTCAGAAGATGAGGGCACATTTTGCTCCCATGTTTAATGTATTATCGTTGGTCCCTTCACTAATTGGGAGATTGATTACACTACATGCAACCCCCCTTCAGCAAGGGGGCACCGCTATATCATCGTAGCAGTAGACTACTTCACCAAGTGGGTGGAAGCTATGCCAACGTTCAAATATGACGGGGAGACAACAACTCTCTTTTTGTTCAACCAGATAGTAGAAAGGTTCGATGTCCTGAGAGAGATTGTCACTGACCATGGCAGTCAATTTTAGAACAAAATGATGACCAAGTTAACATCAAATCTTGGGTTGAGGAAGGAACATTCATCACCTTATTACCCCCAAGAGAATGGTTAGGTGGAAGTTGTAAATAAATCTCTTAAAACCATTCTACAACGAACAATCAATTTGGCCAAGTCAAATTGGCATTTGATGTTATATTCGACATTATGGGCTTACCAAACATCTATTAAGACTGCAACCAGTTTCTCACCTTTTCAACTCATTTACGGGCTGGAAGCAGTCTTTCCTATAAAATGCCAGATCCCATCATTAAAGTTAGAAGTACAATTATTTCCAGATACTTCACCACTTGAAGAAAGGTTACTATACCTCGAACAACTCAATGACCATCATCACGATGCGGCCTTGTCTAACGAGGCTCACAAACAAAAATTCAAGTGTCAGTATGATCGGTCTGTTCGTCCTCGAATTTTCTCTGAAGGAAACCTTGTCCTGGTCTATGACCAAGATAAGGACCCCCTGGGGGTAGGCAAGTTCAAACCCATGTGGTTCGGACCTTTCATCGTGAAATAAGTACTACAGAAGGGTGCTTATCATCTGGTGGAATTTGAGGGAAATGTTTTGGCAGAGCCTGGAAATGGGCTCTACCTCAAGAAGTATTACTCATAGGTGGGTCACCTTGGGTGACTTTTTGTAACATATGTATAGTATTTGTACTATTATTTTTTGGTTTTTTGGTTTAATGGAAGTGTCATTTTTTGATGTCATCTTTTTCACTGTGGAAGATGTCAAGTGAATCAGAGGTGTTTGTTGGATTCGCGGATGGTGCTAGCCGACACACTCAGAGGCTTACCTCTGCAGCTTGGGTGATTTTCACAGCTCAAGGCCAGTTTCTATCTTCAGGAGGTATATGTTTAGGCGACACCACAAACAATGTCGTCGAATACAACGCAGTTATTCAGTTACTTCGTGACACTTTGTCACTTGGTATCTCTCACCTCTGGGTCTATTTAGACGCTCAACTGGTTGTGTCTCAATTAAATGGATTCTACCGTGTTCATGATCCTACCCTACACCAACGATTCCTTAGGGTACTTCTCTTAGAACAAATCTTTGATTATATTACATATTTTCATGTTCCCAGGAGATTAAATCAAGTTACAGATACTCTAGCTAATCAAATATTTGATTGGCATCTTTCACACATATAAGAAAGACACACACATGCACATGTAAATACATTTGTAAAGTAGATGTAATCCATAAGACATAAAAAGACATAAAAAACCATATATAATATCAAAAATATCAGAGTACATGGGTGAATGCAAGCGCCTCAAAAATACGTCCAGTAAAGAGTCACGGGGCTTATGCCCTCAAAAATATACAAATAGTGCCCTCGACATGTAAGTAGTCCAATATAACTAAGGACGAGGCCTATTGGCCCTATTATAATGATCAACGACATTTTCCAAATGTCGAAAAATCCAGACCCACGTCCGTGGTGCCCCCACTACATGAGGCTGAAGAGATGGCGACAGATCCTTGATCTCTTCCATGGGGACTATACAAGTGAGCGAGGTAAAGTTTCACTCTACCCGTCTCAATACTCTCTCAACCTCTCTAGCTGGAGGTCCCCCTGCTGCTACTGGTCCACCAACTACAATTGGTCCTACCTATGGTCAAGGACATCACTTATTCCTCGTAAAGTCCATTGGACACACTGGCCCCACATCTGCACATAACACATACTTAATTGTCAGATACTCTGGTATATACAAAAAATGATATATATAAAAAACATAAAAATTAAATAAATTTGAAAAAGAAATAAAAAAAAAAGCATGCCTAATTCTCCTTGTACCACTCCGGGAGGTACACCCATGTCAGGGTCCCTGGAAAAGTCAATTTTGACATAAGGATAGTCCTCTATCACCAGAATTTATTGAGACCACCAATCGAAAAACTTGGCATCGAAGGCATCAATAGTCCTGCCTCCCCCCCTGTCGCGGAAACAATACCGCCCATCTGTTTACTACTGGAGAAGAGGCTATATGCCCTCGTATTGTCTCCCTCGAGCTAAGACTTGGTACTCTCTCGAAGAAGAAAGCACAAAGAATAGTTACTCAAACCCAAAGTTCCTTTGCCTCCACATGTGACACTCTGTAAGTTGCCTCTTCATGCATTCTAGTAAAGTGGTACTCCAGTCAAAAACTTGTGCATTTAAGCACTGAACTGCACAATTCATGTGTGCACGGGAAGCCTGATGCAAAGCTGGGGATCCTGTAATCCGCCCAATAAGAAAAACTATCACTTTTAGTGATAGGTTTGAGATCTTGTTTATTGGCACCTGAGTGCCCATCTAATCTATACCATATTCAAAATGGAGTCCAATCAACTCTGCTATATTCTGTGACCCTGAGGGAAAAGTGCGAACATTGATTGGTTCCCCTCTCCTTGAGAGGCCAGTCAGAAAGTAAATATTCTCAGTCGGTGGAGTCAACGATTGTCCCTCAAGCATAAAGGCCTCTGTGTCAGGATGCCAGTAATCAACTAAGGCGTTCAGTATCCTAGGTTGTGCCCGCATGAAAGGACACTAGAAGAACTTTAACAAACCACATTGTGCCAATGTGATAGTAGCAGCAGGGTCCTCATCGAACAAAAAATCAATATCCTCATGCTCCCTCTCCCTCCAGTGAACATACATCCTGCAATTGATAAGTCCAAGGGGGATTAGTCCTTGCATTCTTTAAAGTTTTCTTATCTTAGAGGGTACACGCAGGCTGTAATGCACACAATTGCGTCTGCACGTGTGCAATCTTTCCTCTCCACGTGGGATGTCATAAGATTGTCCACGTGTACGTAAGGCCGACCTTTTTAAAGGTCAGCACCCCCTCAAAAAAAAATGCTTAAATAAAGTATTGAAATGCAAGGGGGGTTAGTGTGTACTTACTTGTTCCAAGTGGAAGTTCATTTCGTCCAATGAAGCTCCCAGAATCAATTCTTTTCACAAAGGGGTATTTTTGGATTTTAGTCAATTTCTCAATTTGCAATAGTGATAATGAGTTGCCAAGACTTTTTGGGCCACTTTTTGTCATTTTTTTTGGACCCTTGTGTCACTTTTTCTAAATTAAACATCATTTAGTATGGTTCAAGAGTTTTCTATGGATTGTTATGATAAATGTTACTTTGGGTATTGAGAAGCTTTTCGGAGATTTGGGTCTTTTTAAAGGTCCTTTGGTAAAAAGTCGTTTTTCCAACTTGTTGCATTTAAGTTAGAATTCCACCTCTACTTTATGCATCTCGTTGTCTTTATCACTATGCCATAGGATCGATTCCACCAATTTGCGACACAGAACCATCATTGTTGCTTTAGAAGTGTCGTATTTTAGTGGTAGAGCCTACCTTAACATGGATGCCCTAGGTAGATCCTGGTTACATTTTGGTGTCCATGCCATCACTAATGACTATAGGCTCGAGAGTACTTATTAATTTATCCTGATTACAAGTTTTAGCATCATTTGCATGATGCATTGTCACTCTTGACCTCACCCTCGGGACTCCCAGAACATAACGGGTCTTCTTTTAAGCCCTTTTCAGACCCTCTAAAAATGAAAATATTGTCGAGTGATCTTATTGACCTTCACACTCGCTAAACTAAAATTTGAAGTCATGTTTTTCAGACGGTAGTTTACCCCTTTTTCGGTCTGGATGGTCAGCTGTACGAACAAAGGTATACTCTAGGAGTTTTGGCTCCCTAGAAGAGTATTCTTAGGTATGATTTTAACCCTTTTCTGAGCTTGAGAGACTAAATTTATGAAAAAGGAACCCCCACGGAGTCCATAGTTAAGCTCTTTTCAGACTCTCTAAAATTGAAAAGATCATCGAGTGACCTTATTGTTTCACACTCATTAAATTGGTATAGAAGAACATTCCTGACAAAGTCCATAGTTAAGCGTTTTTCAGATTCTTTAAAAATGAAAAAATGGCCGAGTGATCTTGTCTTTATCACACTTGTTAAAATGGTTTTGAATAGACGTCTGGTCGGTGCTAGTTTACCCCTTTTTCAAGCCGACTAGACTATCTTTGATAAAGGTACCCCAATGGAGTCTCCTTTTACATTTTTTCAGACTCTCTAAATATGAAAAACCACCAAGCTTACCTTCTCTAGGATCGTTAAAATTAAATCGAAGGATGTTACCATTGTGTGTCTTATTAAATCACGTTTGCATGCCTGCGTATTTGGCCTAATGTTGGCTCCATGTTTCTCTCAACTGAACCATCTGAAGCATGCCTTATACGCAAGCCCTGTAGCACTTTTCCTCTGCGTCTTGACACCTTTGGCCCATGGAGGATTTTTCCCTAGTGTCCTTATCTGCATATGTCCCTTTGCCCTGAGCATCCATGTGTTTCGTGCACTTGGAACTAGTATGTTTGCGACACTTGATCCTCCTTTGTAACGTAGCATTCTTTTATTCATTTTCAAGCTTTCTAAAATTATTGAAAAAGACAAAAAAATCAAATACACCCCAAAAAGAGGAAGGGAAAAGTATTTTCTTTTTATTGGCAGCACAATGAGTCGCCCTTAGACAAATCACATCCTTTTGTTTGTTCATCAAGCCTTGGGATTTAAAGTGACCTTAGGAAGTTGTTCCTGCTACATAGAGTTGTGTCCTCCTCCATTTGGTTATTCTTCCAAACATATGGAGAGTTTGCGGTGCCTCCTGCATCGTGAACATATGTCAAAATATCATGCTGCCTGAGTCTCATATTTTGTCATGCTATTGTCCAAGGGAAGTTATTATCAATATTGAATCATCCCCCTCTGCAGATTGTCTCTTACCCTCATGCCTGGTCATCCTGAAATCCCAATCAAGTCTTTGTTCGAAATCCATGAAGCCCTCAACCTGATCATCAAAATCCTCTAGTCCGTTCTTGACAAGCTGTCGAAGACCTCTAGGTAGTGAAGTTGTACACTAATATTACACTCCTACCTGATTTGTGAAGATTTTGAAGTTGTTTCTTGAGCTCTGAAGGCCTCATCTCTAGCCATCAGGCCTTATTTGCTTCTTGAAGATGGACACTATGCATGTATATATTTTTTATTTTGAGATCTAGATCCGATGTGTATTGCTCGTGGCTACACTTTATATAGTTATATGACATGGATCTATAGTGTATTTGATTGGTAGCCATGATCTTATTTCATTTCGAGCATGGGTATGCCCACCTCGGTGAGACAATTGTTATTTTGCAGATGGCACCTCCCAAATTCTGGTTCCTGGGCTCACTTATTTGGTATGTTGGTGAAGATTGATAATGCACTTCGGCCATCAGATGCTCTTCTGACCTCACACATTAGGGGGCATCTGTTATAACCCTAAATTGTACCAAACATGCTTACCTGGCATCAAGCCATCTCATTTTCCTTCTCTGCCAAGCCACTACTAAACAACTTCTTAAAAAACACTATTTTTGAAGGCATACGCACCCTACTCCACTATTGCACGCGTGTGTATGCTGGCTGACCCACTACAGCCTGCCTATACCTAAAAAGCACAAAAAATGGAAAGTTGCAGACGAAACACACAGTTTTGGGTAAGTTAACTAAACCATTTGACCACCCATAGTTGGTCACTCGACCAAATACCTAGCCCTTTCTAGCCTATAAAAGAAGGGGTAGGGGTCCCATTTGAGAGGAGGAAAATCATAGAAAAGAAACTATACTCAATTTAGCATTCCCCTTGCCCACACCTTTTGCAACTATTGTGTGAAGAGAATCATATACAGAAGTAGTTGGAGCACATTTGAAGAGGATCCCAAGACCATATTCGAGGAGCAGTGGCCAATCTCACCATTGTAAGGTTACTCTTGTGAGATTAATAAAAGAAGTACTTTTCCCGTCCCGCCATATGAGATTGTCAATATTTAAATTTGATTATATTTTGATAGAATCTCTAACCCATTAGTTTATAGATTATATGCATGTGGATTTCTTTGTTTGTCTTTTATGAATGCAGGTCAGCATTGGGAGGAGATTTGTAGTCAAGGAGAGACCAAGCGTTAAAGGGATCGACATCAAACACAGAAACTAAGGTACAATAACTGGATCTCTTTAACCTTGTATTTGCATATGAATAATGGGGTTTATGATTGGGATGTTGGTAAAAAGTAAGAGACTTTAGGTCATTTCTACATGCATGATAAAACCCTTAATGCTAGTCCGTAGGAGGGATTTCCCACCCACAACAATGACAAACCTAGTTGTTCGGTCTACAAATTGATAAAAACCTCCATTTTTGTGAATACCTCTCGATATATTTGTCTTTGACGTTATTTTTCTATAGGATAAACAATTCATTTTCTCACGAAACTAAAAACATAATAGAGTCAGCTATGCATATTCCAAATATAAAGATAAAAATAAAAAATTAATATTGTTTACTATTTTTAATCTATTTTAATATTCACATATATCAAAATCCTATAATACATACCTCTCTTATTTCTGCTATATTTTTTTGTCAGCTTAACCATTTCTTTAATGAGTTATATGTGACACTAGAGGAGATATATATCTACGATCTAAAAAAAGAAAATTGTTTTGATCATGTTAAGGCCCTTTTAGCCTGCAAACAAAAGACGTTGTAATTTCAGGGATATGTTGACTTTGATTATTTTTTAAAAATATAAAATTAATATTATAAATTTCAAAAAAATACACCACACAAGAAAAATGGGTTCTCTACAAGTATATAAGTTTTTGGAATGAAATTTCAGTGTTAAGGTACTCGACACCTACACGAACAAAAACATATACCTTATATTTTGTTGGAAAAATAACATACCAATGTTAGAAAAAATAAAATTTGACATGGTTATTCACAATTTCTATGAATAAAATTTGTATATTCAGAAAGAAAATTCAATTTCCTAGATTTCATCTTCTTACACCATACTCAAATTCATTGTAAAAGTACCTTGAATCATCCCTATCGGTTAATAGATTATTTTTTTTCCAGGTTTGCATTGCCAGTAACACATCATGAGAGACCATCATTAGCTTTCACTCACCCATAGAAGATATAATCTTTTGCACCTAGTAGCTTTTCTTTGTTGTGTCTGCATCAGGCCTGGAGGCCCCCCTTGTTGTAGCATTCCAGATATAGAATAATATGCATAACATAAATATTTTAGAATAGAAATGGAAGAGAAACAATGATATAACCATAGAAATACCAGAATAACACCAGAAAAAGCACCTTGATTAATGATATCTATTGGGCCCAAGATATAATAAATTTATGATAGTTATTAGACACTTTTTGTCGAATCTACATATGTGTTTTTCACGTTTTGAAGTAGCTTTTTGAAGGATTTTATGCTAAAACGGTATGATCGACACTAGGTGTGTATGATTCATGTTTAATGATTATATTGAGTATAATTCATCATGTTTTTATACTTCCAAGGATCTGCTTCACATTTTTTGGTGTTACAGGGCAAAAATGCACCATGTTTCTACTTCTGGCACTCAGTCTAGCACTCCTTCAAGCACTCATTTCGGTACCCAATCTAGCACTCTATCCAGCACTGCGTATTGCACAAAAACAAAGGGCAACTTGGCGGTTATGGTATTGGTAGCTAGTGATGGGAGAATTGGGAACGTGGGTTTTGTTCGTGCTTGCTCCCTCCAACTACTGAAATTTCGACAACTCATTTTTAATTGTTCAAGTGGGCGATTATTTGCTCCCTCTGTTTCAACAGTTAGGGCATCATTTAATGAAAATTGTTGAATTTAGAAGTGATTCGACCCTCCTGTGGTCGACCACTTGGTCTATAAACATTATAAATACTATTGTGGTGGTCAAATAGTTGTTAAGCAGTAGAAACATCAGTGTGATAGATAGAAATATGATTTTACTCTGTTTTGCTATTTTATATTGCCATATTATACAAGAACTGTGTTTTTGAGTTTTCATGGTGAATTTGAATTGTTGAGTTCATGGTGTGGTTTTAGAAAGTGACCACGACTTGTTGGGGGGCCCACCAACAGTCTAGTAACTGTTCTTTGTGTTTTTTATGCATTTCATAGTTTAGTTGTTCTCTTTATTTCCTGTACATGCATTTTTCATTGTGTTAATTAGTTTGTTGTTGTAGTGTAATTGCTTTGATTCTCTTTTGCAGGTTAGTATGATGGATTGTGTTAGCATGCATTAATCTTGTAGTTAGGAATGGATTTGCAAATCCCTAGACTAACCCTGGGTGTAGTTAGATATTAGATTATGTTTTTATTTATGATTTTAGAATCAAGTTTAAAACAGATTTTTAAATAGGATAGAACAGAGTTTTAATTTGGGTTTTCTTTGACAAGAATTTCGTGGATGGATAGAGTTAATTTCAGTTTTTAATGATAGTTTATTTATTTTGGTTTTATATAGATCTTGCTTACTTAGTTGTTGGCTAATACATTTGGTAGTTTACTTTTTATTGTCATGTCTTAATTTTTGTTCTTAAGCATTTTCTTATTACAGTTTGAATTGTTAGAATAAATATATCATAGTTTTCATTTTATGTAATTTCCTTTCTAGAATTAAATTGCAATTATATTTCTTAGTTAATGGTTGAATCTAGTTTTTCTTAAATAGTATAGAAGTAAAATGATGATCTCGTTATATTGTTGATGGTTAATAAATATGCAAGGTAATTGACGATTGTTCTTGTCATGGATAAATTCTCATTGGATTGTTTAATCCATACCTTTCACTTTGCTATTGAGATCGGTGTTGAGCTTATACCGCTTGAATTGTCCTTCATTGTCAAGTGCCATCGAGATATCATCCGACACCGAAGACATTCGTACAACCACCAACATTATATTTGAATTGTCATAGGTTAAAAGATAGTTTTCCTGTTTTCATAGGTTAAAGGATAGTTTTTTTTCTTTCATAGGTTAAAAGAATAGTTTCTTGTTTTCATAGATCAGAAAAGATAGTTTCTTGCTTTTGTAGACCGGAAGAGATAATTTCTTGCTTTCATAGTTTCAAAAGATAGTTTAAATGTTGTTGTAGGATAGATAGTCTTTGCTTTGATAGACTAGATAATAGTTTGCTTATCATAGGTTCAAGATTAGTTGCTAGTTCTTCTTGCTTTCAATTAAATAGATTTCCTTTCATGAATTAGAAATAGTTTTGAATTAAGAATTTATTGCACTTGCCTCTTAGGCTAGATAGTTGTTCAATGAGAAGTTTTAATTTGATTGCTTACAATAGTTAGTTGTCTATTTTCTTTAGCAGGTTAGTTAGTTGTCTTTGCTTACCTGTCTATTGCTTTAGTAGGTTAGATAGTTGTCTTTGCTTACTTGTTTACTTTCTTTAGTAGGTTAGTTAGGTGTCTTTTCTTGTTTGTTTGTTTATTTTATTTCATAGGATAGTTACTCATTGAATATAGGTTGGAATGTTAAAAAAGTTTGCTTTTGTCATTTGTTTATTAGGCTTAAATAGTTTCTTTTGCTTATTGTTATGAACTAGTTTGCTTCAAGTAGGGTTTTTACTTGTTTTCTTAGAACTATCCATCGATCCTTGGCCCAAAAGTACTTAGGTCACCTAGTTTCAAGTTGCTTAGTAGGGTTTTCTCATTAGATAGTTTTTCTTGAGTAGATTAGCCTTAGATAGCTTCCTTCATTAGTTAGACTATACTCCTACCAGCCCTTCTACCTTTGGCATATATTTTTCTACAACTCTAAGTTTACTTACCCCAAGTTGACAATTTAATTGAGGGTTTTTACTGTGTTTTTAGTGTTGGGTATGTGTTATATTCTTTGCATGTGTGTGTGTGTGGGTACGTCAGATACAAAAACTGCGTCTGATGATCCCTTGGATGTGTGTGTGTCTGGGTGAGTCAGATACGACAACTGCGTTATATTCTTTGCATGTGTGTGTGTGTGTGTGTGCGGGTGCGGATTTTGCTATTTTTAGCGGATTTGTAAATTAATCCTGGATTAAGGGATTAGAGTTTTGGTATCTACGGAATACCTAAAAACATTGTATATATTGTATGGAGAATGGTGAAATTCGATATAATGAAAATAAGAAAGGTATTCCCAGTTGAGGGTTTCTGGTATAAAATCTTTGTGTACTATGTGTATGAGCCATTGAGTAATTT
>ML786613.1:654487-670506 GCA_009831015.1 Picea engelmannii
AAAAAGTGGGAGAATTTTGGGTATGTGTTATATTCTTTGCATGTGTGTGTGTGG
The DNA here is from genome assembly GCA_009831015.1 of Picea engelmannii. Taxonomy (NCBI): domain Eukaryota; kingdom Viridiplantae; phylum Streptophyta; class Pinopsida; order Pinales; family Pinaceae; genus Picea; species Picea engelmannii. Next base: position 654,542 of record ML786613.1, read on the forward strand.
GTGCGTCAGATACGACAACTGCATCTGACGATCCCTTGGATGTGTGTGTGTCTGGGTGTGTCAGATACGACAACTGCATTATATTCTTTGCATGTGTGTGTGTGTGTGCGGGTGCAGATTTTGCTATTTTTAGCGGATTTGTAAATTAATCTCGGATTAAGGGATTAGAGTTTTGGTATCTATGGAATACCTAAAAATATTGTATATATTGTATGGCAAATGGTGAAATTCGATATAATGAAAATAAGAAAGGTTTTCCCAGTTGAGGGTTTCCGGTATAAAATCTTTGTGTACTATGTGTATGAGCCATTGATTCATTTCTGTATTGCTTAAGAATCTATATGCATTGCTTTACTTCGTGGGTTTAAAACTTACATTTAGTGCATATATAGCATTCATCATTTTTGGCACCGTTATCGGGGAGTTGTCTCAAAGTAAGAAGTAGTTAGGAAATAAGTCATTCTTATACCTTAGCATTAGATTGGTGGCGGGAGAGCTTTAATAAGAGAGGTAAGAACCTTCACATCTACTATAGAAATTTCCCCCAAACCCAATGGCAGTTTTTGTTTTTGTTTTTGTTTACTTTCATGAATAGACCTAGAAACCAAATGGTAGCTTTTTCTTTTTGTTTTTTCTTTATTTAATGAAGAGACCTAGAGATCCACAAGGTAGATACATTAAATCTAAATCATACCTTTCAACCAAGGTTCCTTTCGACCTTTTTGGGGAAGGGATGTTCCACTTATAAAATCTGTAGACCGATACTGAAAAACAACAACTAGCTCAAATCAAAGAGATACAATAGTCTCTAATGAGACTAACACAGAGAGCACTATAAAACAAGAAATTGAAGCATCAATCATATTAGGACAGGAGGCAAGACCACTTGAGTCTTTCGTAGAACCAAATAATACAACCTTTTCTTTACACCACCACGAGGAGATCCTAAATTTGAAGATATCATAGACCCTGAACAGGTGAATCTTTTGTTTGGTAGTTCAGCCAATGCAACTATCTCTCAAAATGAAACAGAAACTTTGGCACAAATAGTCTCAACCGGCTTGAGTAGAGTCCTATACGTCCAATCTTTAGGAAGACCTTTCCATCAAAGGGAAACCTTGTTTTCTTCAAAGATAAAACCACCTAGGTACTCTCTTTTTGGAAACCAAGCCAATATGGACAATCAGAAGGACAATAACAATGTAAGACATGGGGAGGAAGAAGAAACCGGAAACCAAACCGAAACTATCTTCGGGTTTCCAATTTTAGACACCACTCTAAATGTCAACATGAAGAATATTCCTCTCTCAGCACTGCCTACCTTTTATGGTAAAAAAAGTGAAGATCCAGACACCTTCCTATTTTAATTTGACATCTTTTGCAGGAGCTACAACTATGTACAAGATGCCCATAAATTAAAACTCTTTCCTACCACCCTCAAAGAATCTGCACTAATATGGTTCATGGGGTTGGGAGAATCTAGTATTAGGTCTTAGGAATCCATGAAAGACATCTTTCTTAAGAAGTACCAAGACTACTGCAAGACCAAAGAGTCTCGTAATGACATATTTAAAATCCAACAATTAGAAGATGATACCCTTGAATATTATATGAAAAGATTTGGTTATATCTCCCAGAAGTCAAAATACCATGACCTCCCAGAGGATGCAATTAGGGCTCTTTTACTTAAGGGAATTTCAGAAGAATATATAGAGATGCTTAACCTGATGGCATCAGGTGACATCTCCCATAAACCATTTGTTGAAATATGTGAAATGTGTAAAAATTACTCGAGTAGAGCCAAAACATGAAAGAATGTCCGGGATCCTTACAACAGAAACTTAAAACCAGTTAGTTCAGGTGGTATCACAAGAGCAGAGATAGGGAACCTTTTAGAGAAATTCAAGACATATATCTTAAGAACAATAGGTTCCTAGTTGGACACCCTAAAAATAAAAAAGAAACAAGAGGAGGAAAATGTAGCAATGAGCATATATTGCCCAAGATGCAGGAGGAAGCATTCCTCAAGGGAATTCCCATTAGATAACATTTCAGTTTGTGGCTTCTCTACAAAAGACCATGTGACTCAAAAATGTCGATCATTACCCATTTTATTATCCATTTATAAGAGTGAAGATCCTGGGGAGTCTTCTTATGCACCTAGGAGGCCATGGCAGCCTAAGAATCAACCCACGTACCTGGATCTATAGTCTCAAGTTCCACCCTATTATCAACAACAAAAACAACAATGGAACTCACCAGGTTGGCAAAAATGGTCTACTCAGTACCAATATCCTTACTTTCAAGGATGGAGAGGAGGAAATAACCAAGGAAACCCTCAAGCTCCACCTATCCCTATGTCCAACCATCATTATCCTCATTTCCCACCGAACACTCCATAGATTCTACCAAGTTTTGTTCCACCACCTTTACCTCCTATTCCACAACAACAACCGCTACAATATCAAAATACAAGCTCCCCAAGACCAACACTATTACTGACACAACCAGTGTTGAATCCCAATAATAATCCCCCTGAACCTATTCACAATGTTGAGATGCAGGCCTTCCCGACATATGTTATCACTCATGTTCCATTATAGGAAATTCAACTAAGATCGAGAAAAGTTCTAGAGAGGTAGAGACCTTCAGTAGTCATCTAGGAAGAAGAAGAAGAAGAAACCACCAAATAACCCATGGATGACACTAGGTGGGAATATGTTATTATCCCAAAGAATCAAGAACCCAAGCTTCCCTAAAATGAACCTTCACAAATTACGAAGGTCCCTCCTTATCCAAACCGATCGGTAATCGAGAAAGCTACCACCCGACTGGAATTTGACATTTTGAATGAATTGAAAAATATTTGTGTCAATATTCCTCTGCTTCAAGCCATTAAAGACATTCCAATCTACAGTAGGGTAGTCAAAGAATTGTGTATCAAGAAGCCAGGTAGGAAGCAAAAGGACCCCCCTACAATACACTTGATAGGAGGACTTTCTGAATACATATCAGAGCAGCCAAAACTAGAAAAATATGGGAACCTAGGAAACCCCGTAGTGACCATAATCATTAATGAGGTATCCATTGGAAACACTTTCATAGACCTGGTGGTAGATATCAATGTTATGAATACTACTACCTTGGAACAATTACAGTTATAACCTCTTCTTCAACCTACCCCAACCATTTTGGAATTAGCAGATAAGACTAGGGATATACCTGAAGGAATTTTAGATGATGTCATGGTTACTTTAGCCTAATGGGAGTACCCCGTATATTTTCTTTTCATTCATTCAAAGGATCCTACCAAAGGCCATCCCATCATTTTGGGAAGACCTTGGCTAGCCACAACCAATGCATTTATTGACTGTAGAGAAGGAGAAATGACCATCTCGAATGGTCTCTCTATCCAGAAGCTCACCATTTACCCTCCAACAACTTATTATGGAGAATCTATGGTGGCTTGAATGTCCATACGAGAATGAGGACTGGGAAGAACCTGTATTGCCAAGTGACCATGCATGGGCATTTCAAGAGCACACAACAGAAAATGTGCTAAACCAGTTTATTTCTACTATCACATGTGTGGATTTTCCACAGTCTTTTCCCCAATTTGAGTACATGTTTAAGGAAGAATTTCAAGAACAATTAGACCCATACATTTTGTCTTCGAAATATTTTATTTACGAGATAGATGAGTCTTCCATGTCTTACACTATGCCCTACGAGATTAGTCCAGGAAAATGTTTACATATAAACTATGGGCTAGATGCAGACCAACAGAAACAGTTAGAAGATATCCTTAAAGAACAATCATGATCATTTCCCTAGGAATACACTGACATGAAAGGTATACACCCCGACACATGCATCCATCACATAGATACCCAATGGGAAGTAACACATGTTAGGAAACCCCAGAGAAGGATGAACCCAACACTTAAAGATATAGTCAAGGAGGAGATCCAAAATTTGTTAAATGTCGGATTCATTTATCCCATCTCCGAAAGTAAGTGGGTATCCTGGCTTGTAGTGGTTCCAAAGAAAGTGACCGGGAGATGGATAATTTGTGTTGATTTCTGGGAACTCAACAAAGCCACTCTGAAATATTACTTTCCTTTCCCTTTCATTGACCAAGTTCTAGATACCTTGTTTGGAAAGAAGTATTTTTCCTTTCTAGATGGGTACAGTGGGTACAATCAGATTCTTATAGCACCCGAGGAACAACACAAGACTATATTTACTTGTCCTTGGGGCACATATGCCTATAGGGTCTTACCATTCAGATTGTGTAATGCTCCTACCAATTTTCAACAAGCAATATTAGGGATATTTGTCGATATTATTCATGATTGTGTGGAAGTCTACATGGATGAATTCACAGTCTATGGTAACACTTACCAGGAAGCCTTAGACAACTTAGAAAAATTCCTCATCAGATGTTAGGAAATGAACCTATCTCTAAGTCATGAAAAGTGAAAAATGTTGTTAACTAAAGGAGTGTTTCTAGGAAATCATGTTTCATATGAAGGGACAAAAGTCAATCCTTCAAAGATTGAGGTCATCATCAGACTTCCAACCCCCAAGACTCAGAAAGAGGTAATAATATTTCTTGGAAATGCTGGATATTACCGACGGTTTATTGAAAATTTTACAAAGATTGTTGCACCTATGTTTGGATTATTGATCAAAGATGTTGATTTTGTTTGGACTGAGCAGTGTCAAACTGCCTTCGAAACCCTGAAAGCTAAGTTGTTTGTGGCACCAGTTCTTAGAGGGCCTAATTGGACTCTCCCATTTCATATATCCAATGATTCCTCTGACATCGCAATAGGAGGCGTATTAGGGAAGAAAGAGGACCAGTAGTCCTATGCCATTTATTTTGTGAGCAAGAACTTGTCCCCTATCGAGTTGAACTACACAGTCATCGAGAAGGAATTCTTGGCAGTTGTTCATGCTATTAACAAGTTTCGTCATTACATTACAGGTTATGAAGTATTTTTACACACCGATCATTCTTCCATTAGATTCTTCATGAACAAACCTATAACTAATGACCGAGTGACTAGGTGGCTCATGTTATTTCAAGAATTTGATATCACTATGCTTGACTGACCTAGAAAGGATAATGTAGTAGATGACTTTATTTCCCCAATAAAAAATTAGGATGATGATATCCCTATAGATGATAGTTTCCCAGACGAGCACCTCTTTTCCCTTTCTATCAATACCCCATGGTTTGCAGATATGGAAAACTATCTAGCTACTTGGAAGTTACCATCTCATTTGTCACCTCATGAAAAGCGGAAAATTATTACACAGAGTACTAATTACTCTTGGGTTGGTCATGATATTTTTCACACATCTCCTGATTTGATTATTTGTAGATGTGTCTAAGAGGATGAGGTACCTAAAATACTACGAAGTTGTCATGATATACCACATGGTGTCCATTTTTCTGACAAACGTATAGCATATAAGGTGTTACATTCGAGTTACTATTGGCCTAGAATTTTCAAATATGTTGCTAAGTATGTGAGAAATTGTGATAGTTGCCAAAGGATAGGAAGACCTCGTCAGCTAACGAAATGCCTTTGCATTCCAAATTTATGATAGAACCCTTCGAAAAATGGGCACTCGTCTTTGTAGGACCAATTTCGCCCATATCCCATAGGAAGAGCTATGTTTTGGTTTGTACGGACTATGTCACCAAATGGGTAGAGGCAAAATCCCTATTTAGGGCTACAAAGAAGTTTGTTGTCAAATTCATCTATTAAGACATATTTACTCGCTTCAGTGTCCCCCATGAAATTGTTACCGACCAAGGCACTCAATTCACTTCCAAGCTGATGAAAGAGATAATAGAGAAATATGGGATTAAACACCGTAAATATTCTCCATACTACCCGTAATCCAATGGTCAGGTAGAATCCACAAACAAAGTTCTGGAAGCCATATTGACCAAGATTGTTTAGTTACATCACCGAGATTGGGCTGATAGGATCCCAGAGGCTTTGTGGGCATACTGGACTACCTGGAGAAATACCACTGGACATAACCCTTATGAGCTACTGTATAGGAAACAAGTACTTTTACCTATAGAATTACAAGTAAGGACCTTTCGTATTGCCACAGAATTAGGATTGAACCTGGATGAGGATCGAAAGCAACGATCCCTACAAATGAATGAATTGGATGAAATCAGGCAAGATGCCATCCAATGGATGATATTAGTCCAAAACCAGAGAAGCAAGTGCCATGACAAGTTTATTAAGAAGAAGCACTTCCAACCTGGTGATTAGGCCTTGTTGTTTGATTCCTGATTCAAAACCTTCAAAGGCAAACTTACCACCCACTGGTTGGGCCCTTACGAGGTAGACACTGTATAGGACAATGGAGTTGTAAAAATTAAAACAATTAACGATGGACAAGTCTCCTTTGTGGTAAATGGACACCGACTTAAATTTTATCATAAGCCCATTTCCAGAGAGGATTTTCTACAGGTCATGTCAGTCAACAAAGCATTGGCATTAGTAGATGGGGAAGTTCCCCCTTGTTCTTGAAAATTTTTCTGAATTTCCTACTCTATATATGTAAATAGTTTTTGAATTTTGTTAATAAGGCAACTCTAGAGATTTTTCTAAGTATTAATTTCACCATGAGTACACAATTTCAAGGATATTTCTTCAAAACATCGTTATACTTGAATTTTGTGTCCACTAAAGAATCAAATGAATATTGACTTACTGTAATTAGCCACATTTTTGCAAAACAATCTCATTTTTTAAGTCATTCTAAAGTAGTTGTTCTTGAAACTCTTCACTGCTGTATAAGGAAGTGATACCATAACTATCAAGCCTAGAGGTCTCTCGTACATTTGTTTTTCCCAAGAAACTTGAGCAAGTGAGTCAAGTGTATTTATCAAAGAGTAACAAGGAGGTCTAATTAACGGTTAGTCATGGAAACATCACAATAATTACAAAATAAGAAAGTGAGTTGAGCCTAGAGATACCTTTTTGTTCTTTCTCAATGGTACCATCCACTACACACTAAATAGCTTGATTATATCATATATTTAGATAGGTTGCGTCCTCTTAAGTACCCCTTACATCGGGACAATCACTAAGTAATATAACGGAAAGTCATCCTCTAACATAAATACCACCCCAATTGAAAAAAGAAAGAAAAATTTGTTTTCAGAGTTGTTCCCCCATCTTCTTTCATAAGCAAACTCATACTAAAATCTTAAAAGATGGAGGGCCAGTCTCTGAGGGTGTAAGAGGCTAACCCACTGGGATACTGAAGAGGTCTGCTGGCAGTGGGTACCAGCCTGTGGTATGACTAGGTAAACCCGCTGGAGTACTGAACAGGATTGCTAGAAGCGGGGCATTCTACCTAGCGAGGATGGTAATTTGGAAAAAATAAATAATAAATTTAAACTTGTCCTGATGTACAACATTACTTGCAGACAAAGATGACATGAAGTATGTGTGGTTAAGTTAAGGTTAATGAACTGCATCAACTTGCCATTGGGAAATAACTCTAAGACTAGATTGAAACTCTCTTGCCTACCTCTTCTTATCTATATATAGGATCTCTTATCCTATAGGTGGGGCCATCTTCTAACCGTCTCGTAAGACCAATCTGTGAAATTTCATTTTTACACTTGACATACTATAAATCTTCGGCTATTGGGGGATACTGACTAGTTTCCTATACTTTTGATTGTGAGGTGTCACAATACTTAGGTGTGGTGGAGGGTTCATGAGCTGACAAATGATCATTGCCTAGAGAAGTAGATCTTTGCAAGAATTTTTGTATTATTTCTATGATACAGGTTATTACATTGATAGTCATTTCATTTTTTTATGTTTAACTCATGTGTGCTATAAATTACTGAACATATACTTAACATGCCACTCTTTATCAGTTTTTACAAGATGCATATTGTAGGATTGACAATACATGTTTTATGCTTTCTATAACCCATTCATTGTAGGTTTTGACATTATATGTCATATGCAAGAGGATTGACTGAGCATGGTGGAAAAATCAACCACAATGGAGCATTCTGCCTCTGCTCATTAAACCACTATGATTGTCAAAAAAAAAAAAATTGCATGCTATCCATTACAGGAAGTGAAAATGTATTTAACACAGAGGTACCAGATGAAGTACTGTATGAGGTGCCATATGAAATTTCGTATGAGGTGCCGAACAAAGTGCCATGTGAATTACACACCAGTAACTGTCATAGATTCCAGGTAACCAGAACTCAATTACATTCAATTGAATTGGTTGTAGACATTGATTGTAGATGCTTCATATGTTTATGATCAAATGTCCAAGTCAAAAGACTTCGACATTGATCTAACCACACATCATTACATTTCTCCAAAACGAGTCGTCGAATTCGAATTCTCCACACATGGAAGCTCGTACGCACATGTGTGCAACCCACTCCACTATGGGTGCATTCAAAATTGGGTTGGGCAACCATTATATCCATTCTCCCTTGCCATTTTCTCTGCCCTGCGTTAAGAAATCACGCCCAACCTTGGCCATTTCTTCCCCTGTTCAAATCGTGCTCAGACCATGCCCAATTCGTTCCATCTCTTGGCATGTTTCTACCCTTTCTTGGTGAATTTCACCTCTGTCACAATGCCCAAGAGGTACGAACCCTCTTCCTATGCGGACCTGTTTTCCATTCCTGAATTTTCACAGTGCAGGGAGGTGTTTTTGCACGCAGGTTGGGGGCCATTTTTGTCTAACTTGTAGGACCACAATGATTGCCTCTCCATGTAATTCATCATTGGTTTCGATGGGAAGAAAACACATGTAGGGTATCTTACCTTTGAAGTTTCAGAAGAGTCCATTGCTGCAGCTACAAAGCTCCCAAGAATGGGAGATAGATGGTTCAAAAACCACCAATTATCGCGCTCAAGTTATAACAAGGTGTTTAATCCCGAATTCGAGAGAATTTCAGGAGCAAAAGGTATTCTAAGGAATGGATAAAGGCAGAATTGATCAACCCCCTCATCGTCATCAAAAGGTTAATTACATGTGAAGGTAGATACTCCACCTTCAAAGCTTGTCATTTCATATTGTTGGCTCATTTTTTGTTCAACAAACCTTTGAACTTCCCCTTCTATTTTCTCAAAATATTGGAGAAGATGTCCTCTCAAGTGAGGAAGAATGTGACTAACCCTCAAAAAAGTCTCTTTCACCATGGCTTGATCAAAATCCTTGTTCAAGCCAAAATAAAGAAACAAGGGAAAAATTGGGATGCCTTTATCTACCAATTTGCAAACCCTCACTTGATAGTTAAGACCGACAAAAAGCCACTTAACCTAAAAACTATCTCTCCATCCAAGCCTCGCTCTCCAAGAACTCCAAACCCCCTTGCACAAACCCTCTCTTTGCCGAAACAATACCAAAAGCCTATTGATATCCCTACTTCTTCATCAGGTAAAAATACCAAGAGCAAAGACCAAAAGAAGCCTATTGTCAACCCCACAATGCCTTCACTCTCTCTTGATCCTACACCTAAACAACTCCAAGAAGTAATTCAACAAGACTTTCCCATAATTCCCACAAACAAGAGGGGAGCCAATCGATTTGGTAAAGGACTCTTTCGAAAGAGTACCCGGAGCACAAGAACCAAGACTTATGCAAAACCTCCACCTACTTCGGACCCTATCCAAGTGTCCTCCGACCTTGAGAGCCCTCACAAGAAACTTAGGGAAGTTTCTGCAGATGGATTAGAGCCACTAAGGAAAACAAAATCAGAACCTACCTCTCCTTACCAATCCCCCATCACTCCTACTTCACCAATGCCTACTCTAGATCCTAAAATTGATAGATTGTCCACATCCCTCAAAGGATCTAAGCCTTCCTCAGAGATCACCAATTCTGCCCCAACCATAGAGAAGATACAAAAAGAAAACCATCAACTTCTCCAACAATTGGAAGAGAGGAAGACAATAGACACACACCTTCATCATGATAATGTAGTCATTCAAGAAAAGGTTAACTCTCTTCAACAGTTGGTCGATGAAATGACCAAATCCAACCACAGCCTCAGAGAATAGCTGAAGAAATATAAGATGCACAAGGAAAAGTATTCATAGCAAGAACGAGAGGCTTCTAAATCCGATCCTCCTCAACAAGCCTAATCACGAGGGGTAACTTCTTTTTGTTTGCAGTGGGACCTGCAAAATTGTAAGTGTGGGGCTAATGTTGGGCCTGAGATATGATCAATTTATGACAGTTATTAGACACTTTTTGTCGAATGTACATATGTGTTTTTCACGTTTTGAAGGAGCGTTTTGAAGAATTTTATGCTAAAACGGTATGATCGACACTAGGTACATATGATTCATGTTTAATGATTATATTGAGTATAATTCATCATGTTTTTACACTTCCAAGGATATGATTCAAGTTTTTTTGTGTTACAGGGAAAAAATGCACCACATTTATACTTCCGGCACTCAGTCCGTCACTCCTTCCATCACTCGTTCTGGTACTTGATCTGGCGCTCTGTCCAGCACTGCGTATTGTACAAAAACGGAGGGTGACTTGGAGGTTATGGTATTGGCGAACAGTGATGGGAGAATCGGAAACGTGGTTTTTGTTCATGCTTTCCCCCTTCAGCTATTGAACTTCCGAAAACTCAGTTTAAGTTGTTCAAGAGAGAGATTATTGGCTCACTCTGTTTCAGCAGTTAGGGCATTATTTAATGAAAATTGTTGAATTTAGAAGTGGTCTGACCCTCCTGTGGTCGACCACTTGGTCTGTAAACATTATAAATACCATTGTGGTGGTCATATAGTTGTTAATAAGTAGAAACATCAGTTTGATAGATACAAATACGATTTTACTTTGTTTTTCTATTTTACATTGCCAGACTATACAAGAACTGTGTTTTTGAGTTTTCATGTGAATTTGAATTGTTGAGTTCATGGTGTGCTTTTAGAAAGTGACCACGACTTGCTGGGGGGCCCACCAACAGTATGGTAATCATTCTTTGTGTTGTTTATGCATTTCATAGTTTAGTTGTTCTCTTTATTTCTTGTACATGCATTTTTCATTGTGTTAATTAGTTTGTTGTTGTAGTTTAATTGCTTTGATTCTCTTTTGCAAGTTAGTATGATGGATTGTGTTAGCATGCATTAATATTGTAGTTAGGAATGGATTTGCAAATCCCTAGAATAACCCCAGGTGTAGTTAGATATTAGATTATGTCTTTATTTATGATTTTATAATCAAGTTTAAAACATAGTTTTAAATAGGATAGAACAAAGTTTTAATTTGGGTTTTCTTTGACAAGGATTTGGTGGATGGATAGATTTGATTTTAGTTTTTAATGATAGCTTTCTTATTTTAGTTTTATATAGATCTTTCTTACTTATTTGTTGGCTAATACATTTGGTAGTTTAATTTTTAATGTCATGTCTTAATTTTTGTTCTTAAGCATTTTCTTATTACAGTTTGAATTATTAGAATAGATATAACATAGTTTTCATTTTATGTAATTTCCTTTCTAGAATTAAATTGCAATTATATTTCTTAGTTAATGGTTGAATCTAGTTTTTCTTACATAGTATAGAAGTACAATGATGGTCTTGTTATATTGTTGATGGTTAATAAATATGCAGAGTAATTGACGATTGTTCTTGTCATGGCTAAATTCTTGTTGGATTGCTTAATCCATACCTTTCACTTTGCTATTGAGATCAATATTGAGCTTATACCGCTTGAATTGTCCTTCATTGTCAAGTGTCATCGAGATATCATCTGACACCGAAGACATTCACACAACCACCATCATTATATTTGAATTGTCATAGGTTAAAAGATAGTTTTCCTGTTTTCATAGGTTAAAGGATAGTTTTCTTGCTTTCATATGTTAAAAGAATAGTTTCTTGTTTTCATAGATAAGAAAATATAGTTTCTTGCTTTTGTAGATCAGAAGAGATTATTTCTTTCTTTCATAGTTTCAAGAGATAGTTTAATTGTTGTTGTAGGATAGATAGTATTTTCTTTGATAGACTATGTTAGCACTCTGTAAATTCTGTCCGGATGAGTAGACAGACGACAGAGGTAACTGTTTCAACCATCTTTAGAGCTGAGGCACTAGCCTACTCAAATGAGAGAGGGATCTCTCGTGTCACTTGGTACATCTATGGAATCGGTGGCTAGAATTGGTTTGTTTTGGGGTTTTAATAGAGTTGTTGAAGAGCCAAAGATGACCTTTGGGCTATGGGGTCAAGAATGTAGGATGTATTTCCAAATCGTGAAAACAATCAAGAGGAAAAGGCTAAATGAGGAAGTGACTTCTGAGTTTATGCTTGAAACTTTTAGATGGTATCAGAAGAAAAGAAACACACAACTATTATCAGAGCATTATAGTAATGAATTCTAAAATGGTTTAGAAGAGATGAACACAGTATAAATTTTCAAGCCRAGAGCATCGAATAATGAATTCTGGACTTTTAGTTTCTCAATTTAGATAGAAGAAAGAAAAATGAAAATACAGAATAACARGAATCACATACTRTGAGAGAAAACGAGACTCATAACACCACCAATTAGAATCTTTTCATAAAAAGTCCCAAAATYTGCCTCTACACCCATGTATTCATTCCAKMCCCAGAGATTTATAAAGTTTTCCTGCACAGAGGGMAGGCTCCWCTTTTMTCCATGMTTCTATACTYRTGAGGCCAAGCATATATAGAGGAATTTCATATGGAATTTAAAACGTTCYGACTTCCTCATAATTCTAAAAATAGATATGAGTTACAAAAAGGAAGAAAAGTTGTATTATTTAAAGAGACCTTTAGTAATTGGTCTGTCATATCAGGACTCCCTTCTCTTAAGCCGACATCTGTCCAAAACTATCTGAAATACACCAAAATTTTACCTGAGGATTCACCTCATCTTGGCGATTTCCTCCTCCAGGGTACTCCACCAATCAGAATTTTCCTCGACTCTCTCTATCATCTCGGTTTTGGCCTCTAATTTCCTCCTTTTGTTCCTCTTTTTCTTTATGGTTGGGTGGCAGGTGTTGTCCGCGTGTTCATTTATGACAAGATCCCTTATAACGGGGTTTAATCTTACTCCCGACTATGTCTCCGTTTCAGGTTCATTATGAAATTTAGTCGCCTGCATTTGCAAGAACCATCTTTCATTCTTACTTATTGACCTGCCTGGTACCTTAGCTGAGAACCCAATCGCGCCAGACGTCGTTTGACGGATATTATCCATGCTTTCCAGACTTCGCAGAGACCTTGATTTGGCCACCCTTTGAGTTTATAGAATTCAGGAGCACAGGTCGAGCTCATTTTTCTTATGCATAAGATGACAATTTCCAAGAATAGGCTAAAATGATTCATATCTTAGATTTTGATGTTATGTGTACTTTTCTCACGAATTACTATCACGGTACCTTGGTGTGCCACACTTCATCAATCCACTTCGAATGATGATCCTCGAGTTAGTTATGCGATGGCATCCTTTTGGTACGTCATCTGGGAAAGTACCTGGACCGGTGATGTGAGGCGATCTAACCAACCGCCATCCTCCCCGCGAGCTATTGACATGATGTTTTGAACCACGTGACATCGGGACCATAGAAAAAGTGGTTTCTGGAAATCCTCTGTCTCCCCCGATGCGTGTGTAAGAGCACCACGCGTTCTCCATCGAAACCAATGCATTTTTCCCCAGTCTGCCTTCACTATGTTAAGTTTTGTGCTATTTGTTTGTCCAATGTAGGCTTCTACTGTAGATATGAGATTCTTCAATATCGACGGCCCGCCGAGATACTCCCTTCCCACTTCCACTACATTCATTCATACGCTATGGAATATAGTCGAGCACCCTAAACTATCTTGCCTCTACTCTGGTATAGCATCTCGCTAAAATTCAGAAGTTTTTAGATCCCAATAAAAAATGTTAGGGTGATAACATTGGCTCCAAATGGGGATGTTATCCTCCCAGCGAGGTAGCAAGGAACTCGTAGACCTGGTGCCTGATCCATGGGGTTGTTCCCCGAAACATGTGTGTGTCCTTCTCTTACCAAGATCTATGCATTGCTTCCAACTGCATAGGGGATGTCTGAGTGCATTATTGAAACTGATTGTATCTAGTGCTAGAAAACTCAAACTGGAAAAATAATTGACCGACAAGCTTATTTTCACCTCCCTACCTACCCTAAAATGATGGGATGACCACTCTCTCAAGTGATGCTAAATTTCCAATGCAGCCAATCAAGCAATTGGTTTCCTGATTTTCCTTTCACATTTTTCTCAAGATGGTAGAAAAATGTAAAGGATGGCGGCTGAAAAAACAAATTGAATCCAAAACCTGAGCTCATGAATGAAGCAAATTCATCCTTCACTAAAGACTATAATAGGATGGCCATTAGATCTTGAAAATCACAAAAAATAATTTCTCCCTGATGAGCAAAAACCGAAAGGCAAGTATCTTTTATCAGTGTTAGTTGTTTTTGCTCTATTTCTTCTGTTCTGAGAACATCTTTGAATGTAATGGCGATGATAGGTTTGTCTTCCTAGCCATGCATATCAAAAAAATTATTCATATATTCTTGAACATCTTCAAATATGACAGCCATATAATATGCACCAAGGTTATCCTCTTGTTTATCAAACAACTCTGATGTGGTTTCATTAAATTTCTGGAAATTTGTTTGAGGACAACCACTTTGACTTTCTAGTGAATAAATAGAAATAGGTTCCTTCTCATGCACTACTTCACAGTCCAGATCTCCCACATATGGATTTTCAAAACCCAAATTTTCAAATGACTTGAATAAAACCACTGCCTCTTCATTATCTTTATGTGTTTCTAATGGACAAATTCCATACACTACTTCATCTATGTCATTTGTTTCTTTATTGTTGGAAACTTCCATAGATGCAATTTCAGAGTCTTCATCCATGTCTATGTTTCTTAAAAATTTAACCACAATGCCATTCTCAAGGGAAGAGAAAATACTCTGAAACACCTTTTCACGTTGAGAATCCATATTGATTTCAAGATGGAGAAAATGACCATGAACAATACTTTCTGGAGAAACTTCTTCTTCCTTTTCAGGCTGATAGTTGAACATAGACTGCAAATCTGAGATGACATGACCCTTTATGTGATTGTCCATAGAATTATCATCACCACTCCGTTCATTCTTGGAGGATCCCTGTCCTAAGATACTACAAATATTTTTCTTCAATAATTAGAAAGAATCAAAACATAATGGTAGGGTTGTCCTACCTGATTTGAAATTTTCTTCTATTTCATTGTCAACATATGGTTGTATTTCAGCACAAGCAATAGGGTCTCCAAGCGCATGAAAATAATGTTGCGACATATTGTCATTCTGCTCCATTGATCTAGCGTGGCTTTGCATAAGCACAAATTATTTTTCTTCGATGATGATTTTAGGATTTTCTTTCAGCAATTTGAAAGAAGAAAAGCACAGAGGTAAGGAATTCCCTTCAGCTGATTCAATACTTTCTTCTTTGTAATTGTGATATGCAGTCTGATTTCTTTCATTATACTACTGAAAAGGAACATTTTTTTATAGAGAACATGTGGTTGATTGTTCCAGGAGGTCAACATCGTAATCATCATATTCATCATATATAGGCAAATCATTAACATATGCCATGTCATCTAACAAGAACAAACTTAGAACATCAACCTGTTCTTCAACAAGTTGCTTTTCACACTCATATTCTTGACTATATACAAATGAATACATAAAACGATCAGCCCTCTGCTCATCATGGAATGGATCAGCACCTCCTCTTTCGACAAGTGGGATGTGATTTTTTTCAAAATCATTAGCATTGGAAACTTCAAGAGGACCCATGATATTGTCAATTCTATGCTCAAGATTCCAATCAACTATTTTCTGTTCATATTCACTTTCATGTCCTTGA
>ML786613.1:674229-737558 GCA_009831015.1 Picea engelmannii
TTTCTTTTGCTTATTGTTATGAACTAGTTTGCTTCAAGTAGGGTTTTTACTTGTTTTCTTAGAACTATCCATCGATCCTTGGCCCAAAAGTACTTAGGTCACCTAGTTTCAAGTTGATTAGTAGGGTTTTCTCATTAGATATTTTTTCTTGAGTAGATTAGCCTTATATAGCTACCTTCATTAGTTAGACTATACTCCTACCAGCCCTTCTACCTTTGGCATATATTTTTCTACAACTCTAATTTTACTTACCCCGGGTTGACAATTTAATTGAGGGTTTTTACTATGTTTTTAGTGCATATACAACACCCATCAATATCAATGTCCACTTTCCTCTTTAAGGGGGAAACCTCTGGCAAAGCATAACTCTATTACAATAATAGCCATGAAAAGATTTCTCATACCCTCTACTCATATTTATACTTAATCTATCTATCCAAAAGAACAATATAGGGAAGATTCTTATAGAAGCATAAGATTCTATTAGGTCTTCTTACATTTGACTTATTCCTCCTTATTTCTAGGCCTTATTAATATTTGCCTTTACTACATGGAATTATATTATAATACCTATGTGAGGGGTTAGGGAGGTTAGGTCCCTACCATGCCCTCCCCCTTGAAGAAAAACCTTGTTCTCAAGGCTTAATATGAGGAAATTGTTGTAGAATGGTGGTTGGTTCCCAGGTGGCATCTTCTGGGGTTGTATCTTTCCATTGGACTAACACTTCCTTGATGGAACTGACAGAGATGACGCTCTGGATGGGCCAAGACTGCATTTGGTTGCAACCATATCAAACCTTCATCCAACTCAGGGAGACTAGTTTGAGTTTGGAACTTAGTTCCAATCACCTTCTTTAAGCAAGAAACATGAAAAAAAGGATGCAGCTTCGACTGACTCGGTAGAGATAACTGATAGGCCATTGAACCCACACACTTTAGCATTGTATAAGGACCATAAAATTTTGGCGCAAGTTTATGAAAGTGTTTGTCTTTGAGTGAAGTCTAATTATAAGGTTGTAGTCAAAGAAACACCTAGCCTCTTCAACAAAATGTCGTTCAGAATGACCTTGATCTTCTTGTTGCTTCATGTGATTCTGAGCCATGAAAAAATTTTCTTTGAGGCCATGAAGAATAGCCTCTCAGACGGTAAGATTTTTTTCAACCTCCTTAACCTTCGAGACCCATGGAATATATGAGAGAACCTATAGGGGATTTTGGCCCTATAATTCTTCAAAAGTAGTCATGTTAGTACCTATATGGTAAGATGTGTTGTACCACCATTCAACTAGGGATAACCATTGATCCCACCGATTTTTCCTCGTATATAAAAAACACCTCAAATATGTTTCCAAACACTCATTGACAAATTCAATCTTGTCATCTGTATCGGGGTGATAGGTAGTTCTAATATGCAATTGGGTGCCATGTATCTTGAACAATTCTTGCCAAAAATTGCTAGGGAAAGTGGGGTCTCTGTTAGACACAATAGAATTAGGCATGCAATTACGCTTGAAGATATTATCCATGAAGATTTGAGCCACTATGGCGGTTGTGAATGGGTGTTGAAGAGCAAAAAAATGAGCATATTTGGAGAGATGATCTACGACCACCATGATGACTGACTTATTTCCCGATTTAGGTAAATCCACAATGAAATCCATAGAAATATCTCGCCAAATAGTAGGGGGAATCAAAATTCGTTGGAGTGTGCCCAGAGCTTTGAAAGATTCTCCCTTGTTGCATTGACAAACCTCACATTCATCCACAAAGTTGCAAGCGTCCTATTTCATACCATCCCATAAAAAATAACGTTTGACTTGTTCATAGGTTTTGGTAAACCTTGAATGCTCGGCTATGGGTGAGGCATGAAGTTTAGAAAACACTGTGGATTTAATTTATGATTGCTTGTATAAATACAAATGACCTTTGTAGCGAAGCTCTTCATTATTCCAAGAGTACCCTAAAGAAACTGAAGAAATGTGTTGCAATTGGTGGAGCATGCGAGAAATTTTTGGGTCTTGCATCCATTCCTGACAAACAACTTGGATCAAATCTAGTACAATGAAGGAGAGGGAGAAAAGGGACCCATATTCTTCATATTTCTGGGAAAGAGGATCGAACACGACATTTTGCTTTCCCTTCTTGTAAATGATACTATAATCATAAACAAATAGATTGGTCACCCATTTTTGTTGTGTTGGGGATGCAATTCATTGTTCTAGGAAATACTTGATACTCTGATTATCAGTTTTGATTTGGAATCATTGCCCCAATAAATAAGGATGCCAAAGATCCACAACATGCATAATAGCTAACATTTCCTTTTCATAAATGGATTGTCCCAAATGTCACTCAAAAAGGTGTTTACTAGTGAAGGCCAAAGGCCTACCATCTTGCATGAGGATGGCTTCAATTCCTTTACCAGAAGCATCACATTCCAATACGAATGTCTTTGTGAATTATGGAAGTGCTAGGACAGAGGTCGAGCACATAGAATCTTTCAAGGCTTGGACGACATGATTTTCATCTAAAATCCAAGTGAAAGCATTCTTTTTAAGGAGAGAAGTGAGAGGAGCTGTAATTTTTCCATAATTTCGAACAAACTTCCATAATATCTCGTTAAACCCAAAAAACCATGCAATCTCTTAAGAGTTTTAGGGCGATACCAATCCTGCATAGATCAATTTTCTTAGGATCCACTCGGACACCATCCTTTCCTACAATATGACCCAAGTATTCCACTTATAATGCACCAAAGGTACATTTAGATTGTTTGAGGAAAAGTTAGTTCTTAGAGAGTAAATGGAGAACTCGATTCACATGGGAGTGATGGGATGGACAAGTTTTACTATAAATGAGAATATCATCAAAGAAAAATAAGACAAAATGATGGAGAAAAGGACGGAAGACATGCTACTTTAGAAAGTGGAAGTAGCAATACAAAATCCAAAGGGAATTACCAGGAATTCATAATGACCCTCATGAGTGTGAAATGTAGTTTTGGGAATGTCTTTATCCTTCATATGGATCTAGTGGTAGCCAAAACGTAGATCCAGTTTGGTGAAGTACTAAGCACCACTCAATTCATCCAAGAGGTCATCAATGACAGGAATGGGGAATTTGTATTTGATTCTGAGTTTTTTGAGGGTGCGAAAATCAGGACACGTGCGCTAAGTACCTTCTTTCTTGAGTACCATGACCATAAGGGAAGAATAGGGGCTAGTACTGGGACAGATAACACCATCTTCTATTAATTCGTGAACAATTTTCTCAATTTCATTATTCTGGGAAAAGGGATGATGATAAGGCAGAACATTGGGAGGAAGATTTCCCAAGATGAGAGGAATGGAATGATCATGGAATCCACAAGAAGGGGGAATTTCTTTGGGAGTGGTAAAAACAACTTGGTGGCAGGAAAGGATAGATTGTAGGTCGAGATGCACAGGAGGTGTCTCAACAACATGAATGGAGTGGAGTTGGGATATAACGCCTGAATGACCTTTTTTGAGGATCGTTTCCATGTGATGGGAACTGATGATATCAAGTGAGCCTGTTTTGATGCCTTGGAACTTATAATGTTGTCCCTCTTGTTGGAATTACAGGTTTAAGTCCCTAAAATCCATGAGAATGGGGCCTAGAGTGCGTAACCATTTGGCACCAAGAACAATGTGACAACCACCCATGTCTATAGAAAATATATGGGATTTCAAGTCATACTGACCAATTTGGAGTCACACTTTTTCACATCTTCCCCCACATTTCATGGAACCTCATTGGAAATCATGATTTGAAAATTATTGACAGCATGGACGTAAAAATTGACTTCTTGGGAAATGAAATGATGAATAAAAATATGGGTGCTACCACTGTCCACTAGGATGATGACTTTCCTATTTTTGATGTAACCAATTAATTTGAGAGCCTGGGGAGCAGAGAAGCGAGTGAGCACATTAAGTGAAATCATTGGGTTAATGTCTGGTGGATCATGGGGTGGGGTCAGATCAGATGGTGGTGGTAGTTCCTCCACAGGTGGAACAACAACATATTCTTCAAAAATATCCTCAGTCACAGCCATAAAAATCTTATGTTCCTTACACTTATGTCATGGAAAATATTTTTCATCACAATTATAAAAAAAAACCTTGAGTTGACGTTCATCCATTTCATCTCTGGTTAATTTATGGATCTTGAAGGGAATTGCAAGAGGAGCATAATTGGTGGTTTTAGGGCGAGGAGGAAAGGAGGGTTTATGGGTATGGGAGGATACAATTTGTTGTACTTCCTTGGCTCATTTTGTAGCTTCCAACCAAGTTTGGGGGTGTGCCATGAGAACATGGGAACGAATTTCATCTTTGAGGCCATTGATAAAGTATTCCCTAAAGAAATCATCTGACATGCCCTTTGTTCTAACATCCAAGTGCTCAAATGTGGAAATAAAATCTTCCACTATCCCAGACTACTTTAAATTGGTCAAACGACCTAAATGGTGGGTGTCAAATTCAAAGCAGTTAAAAACTTCAGCCACAAACTATGTCCAAGCAACATACCCTTGGCATGCCTTTTTTTTCCATTTCCACCATTTCCATCATTCCAGATCCAGATGTAGGACACCATAACTAATCTTAGCTAAATCATCAATAATGCCATGCAAAGAGAAATAATGTTCCATTTGGGTGACCTAGCTTGTGGGATCTCGTCCATCAAATTTGTTCACCTCAATTCTAGGAGGGCATAGATCTCGAGAAAAGTGGGTAGTATGAGGACCTTGGTCATGGGAAGAGTCATGGTCATCATGATAAGATGGTTTTTCAAAACAGGAAGGGTTTTGGGAATGGCCCATGAAGTGTTCAAAGGTGGATTTGAGGTCTTTGAGGTCTTTGATGTAGAAACATTGTTCCTTTAGGATCTCAATAGTCAAATTGATTGAGCTAAGGTTGGCATTGATATTCTTGATGTCTTCCTGGTTCTGGTGGGTGTCAACAATCAAGGTATTTAGTTCTTGGGCTCTTGTGGTATCCATTTGGAAAAATGAGCAGGAAAATGGTATAGGGGACACAAAAGGGGTTTGGAGGGGTGGGTGGGACCACTAAGAAGAAGGGTGTCAAATGATAGGTACCACTGTGATCAGGGAGAAAAGGGGGATCCAATAGGATAGGGGCCAAATAAGGGTGTTTGGAGAAGGGTCAGGTCCACAAAAAAATGTGTTAAAAATGATAGGTATCACTGGAATCAGAGCGAAGAGAAGAACCCAGTGGGATATGTCCCAAATAGGTGTGTCAGCAGGACCACTAATTTTTAATTTTTACTCCTGCGGAGTTATACTCCAGCTTGAATAATATTGCAATGACGAAATGTCCAAATGCTTAACATGAATAATTGTGTAGTAATTTCGCAACCAGAATGCAGATGGCACAGTTGCGCGGTAATAGATATTGTCTGTTTTTTTGTTTTTTTTGTCCCTAGGGGTAGGATATTCAAGGTTTCTATAAACAAGGGTTTTCTCTGTGCTATAGCTCTCTGATATATGTGTGGTTTCTAACAGTAGTACTTATCCCAATATCTCAGGGCACCAACTAAGGAGGATATACCATGCCCTTAGTCATACTACCTAACTACCCAGGTACTAGAGAGTATCTTCCCGGGTGTTGTTTTTGGTGTAACTATAGTAGTCAGGTGGCCAATCGGTTTATATATGGAGGGATTCAGGAGATCTAAGACGATCCGTATACAGGTGTTGTACGATGCACTACCACTCGAAGGGGTACCGACAGGGGTTACAAGGGTGGCCAATATATGTGCGCTTAAGTACTCTTGTATTTTTTGCGTGTATGACTCCCCAACCATGGGTAACAGATCTTTGTAGTTTTAATACATCGGAATACTTCTCTACCATGAAAAAAATTTAACACACAATTTTTTGTCGAGGAAGGTGCTCTGATACCACTTATAGTATTCCAAATATAAAATAGTATGCAGAACATAAATATTTTAGCATAGAAATGGCAGAGAAGCAATGACATAACCAGAACAATACCAGAATAATACCAGAAAGAACACCTTGATTAATGATATCAATGTTCACTTGCCTCTTCGAGGGGGGAACCTAAGCATAAGCTTCTATTAGGTCTTCTTACATTTGACTTATTCCTCCTTATTACTAGGCCTTATTAATATTGACCTTTATTACATGGAATTATATTATTCTACTTACTTGAGGGGTTAGCCAAATTAAGTCCGTAACACTTGTCTTGATACATCTCTTGTCTATAAGTTTAATTTTTGCATTTTCTTTTCTGTAAATAATTTGTTTTATTTATTTTATTTTATACAACACTTTAATTTTTGTGTTAAATTTCAGATTTGATTTTAATTTCCATTTTGAATTTGTAGGAGATGTGCCATTTATTTACCTCAAGTCTCATATTTCACTTTGGAGCCTAATTTTCTACCAGTGGAGTGGAATAGTGATAACGTGAGATTGAAAGAATTAGATTTACCTCAAGTGTTTTATTCTGCAAATGTGATAAAACATTCCTTCAAAACCGTTAACCTCACTAGTTGACAAAGTATGTTGCAAAGAACTTAATTAGTGTGGCATATTTCACTTTGCATCCTAATTTTCTACTAGTGGAACAATGATAACTTAAGATTGAAGGAATTAGATTTAATTCAAGTTTTTTAATATTTCACTTTGCATCTTGATTTTCTACCAATTAATGGAATATTTCACTTTGCATCCTGATTTTTACAAATTGAATAGTAATAACGTCCTGATTTTCTACCAATTGAATAGTAATAACGTGTTGAAAGAATCATATTTTATTTGAAGTTTTAAATTTGAATTTCCTTTTTAATTTGTATTTTAAAACTAATTCCCTTACATACAAAAGATTTGTCTCCCCTTAACTAAATTTTATAATCACCTAATATACCCATCAATCAAAATATTTATCTTCCTTCAACTATTTTAAATATGACAATTTGAGAAGTTCTTACTTTTATATTTAATGACCTATTATTATTTTTATATCTAACGAGCTATTAATCCATTTGATTATAATTATTACTTTCTCATTTAATTACTTCTTACTTGATTATAATTCATAAACCTGATGATCTATTACTTTCGTAAGTAATGGGACCTTTCCTATTTATTTAATTGATTACAATTCTTACTTTTGCATTTAACGACATATCAGTTTTCAGTTTTGTATGGGACCTATTAAACGAATTCTTACTTTGCATTCAAAGACTTATCCTTTTTGTATTTAATTGGACCTATTAAACGACTTTATTGTCAATAGAAAGAAGTAAAATGTTATCGATCATCTGTTTTCCTATTTAATCTACCCATGTTATAATCAGGGATAAAACTTGACTGATAAATTGTTAACATTTTTCCTAATCAATATGTCTTATAAATCATCAATAATTAATATGTTTTAATTAATATGTCTTATAAATGATCAATATTCAATATGTTCAATATGTTTGGTAAATTATTGCTAATCATCAAATTTGACTAGCAGGTTAGATTTCAAATTCCAACCTTGTTTATAACATACTAATTTCCAATTTAAAATTAAAAATCTTTATACTTATTTTTAATTTAAAATTAAGAATCTTCATTTATTAGTTTATCACCTTGTTTTCCTATTTAATCTACCTATGTTATAATGAAGGATAAAATTTGACAATAAATTGTCAACATTCTTCTTAATCAATATTTCTATAAATGATCAATATTTAGTATGTTTGGTAAATTGTTGTTAACCATCAAATTTGATCAACAAATTAGATTTCAAATTCCAACCCTACTTATAATATATTAATTTAAAATTTAAAATTTAAAATATTTATACTCATTTCTAATTTAAAATTAAGAATCTTCAGTTAAACTATTAGTTTATGGCATTTTTGTTAGGTACTAGATACAAATAATACATACACTAAAGTAATACAAACGTTCTAAGTGTTTATCCATTTTTATTAATTTTTCTTATTTGCTAAGAGCTTGGTTAGAAATTCTTTAAATAGTACATTTTAGTTATTAGTTTATCATTTTTTTTTTAGGTATTAGATACAAATAATACATACACCAAAATAGTACAAACGTTTTAAGTATTTATTTATTTTTATTAAAAAAAATTATTTGCTAAAAATTTGGTTAGAAATTGTTTAAAGAGTACATTTTAGTTATTAAATTTGTATTGTCCAGAGTTTTCCAGGAAACTAAATCCTTCACAAATAAATTTTAAACAATAAAAAATATTATTTAACTAATAATTATATAACCAAATTACAGTAATATTAACAGAAATGCACAAAGAAGTAGAATGTTAAACTACCACGCACAGACCTGGCGTTCATGTGACAATGTTTCTTTTATTCTCATTATGACAGTACAGTAGCAGCCAAGGAACTATCAATCTGCAGGGAAAAAAAAGCATTTCATTATTATAATGAGACCCAATCATGACACATATAATTGAAGCAGAAGCAGCATAAATTCATTATTGCATTTGTTCATAAAGTTGCATGAGAAATACTTTATAGGATTGAGTATCCAGTTCCGTCTCATAATTGATAAGACCAGATCGAAGATCCAGAGTCGAAAAGAACTGTAATGGTAAACATATTGGGGCCACAGTGCCACAATAAACCAATGATAATGTTATCATAGAAGAAATTATTGAGCCGGGCCAGGTGATAAGAAAGATTGGGTACTTCTTGTTTGAATGATGATAAATTCATGATCGTTTTGATAAGACAGTTATATTCCTGCATATGAGAACCCACGCTCGTACAAATAATTTGATTGAGGAATGAATGGAGACAGAGGTGAAGTAAATCTGCTTTCATCATAAGCTCTTGAGTATTGATTACTGCCAAGAACAAAGAACATCTGATGGCACCCTGCTTAGATCTCTGCATTTTGCAGATGGACGTGATTCTTCCCATGCAAAATGATTATATTCGTCATGCATATTAGGGTATATTTATACATGTATGTACCTAGAAGAAAAAAACTTCTCTAATGGTTCTGTACTGATAGGAACATTGTCCTTTGGCTATTTAAAAGCAGTGCCCTAACAGTAGAAAGGAGATTAAAGTGCGGGAACTGCTAAGCTGAGAGCACGCCAGACGAATCTAATCAGTCTCACGCGCGCCCTTTGATTATTCTATATACACATATATTAAACATACTTTTTAGGTATCCTCCACCGGTTCAAAGCGCACAACCGGCATAATTGGACAGCTCGTTAAGGTATCCCATCGATCAGAGAGCCATGATAGGGATCTGTCCTGCACAAACCCAAACAATCAAAGAAAGCGTGTCCTCCATTCTCGAAGAATTACAATGAACAAAAAATCGAAAAACGTTTATGAAACACATAGGATCTAAGATGTAACATATATATATATATATATAAAAGATGTAACATATATATATATATATCAATATATTTTGTATTTTGGAGAGTAAAAATGTTTATTGTTCAAATAAGAATCAATTTTTATCAACTCTGTTGGAAAAGATCAAAAGAAGATTGGGAAAAAAGGATGTGTGTGTTTTGCACCTCCAGAAAAGTGGAAACAGAAAAACATTTCATTTTAGAGTGTGCAGCTTTCGAAGACAGCAGAGACAACAATATAAATATCTTGATAGCTAGCTCCTGGAATAACTTATTCAGCAAGAGGACAGTGGATAAATTGGGGGAGCTCATCATCAACTTGAACAGGAAAAAGGCTAAAAAAAATCAATGTATAAAACCGTCTGTCTCATAGACTATTATTAACTTCGTAAAAATTAAAATTATTTTCTTTCTTTCTTTCTTTATTTATATATATATATATATAAATATATAAATAAACAATACATATAAACAAACGTTGTATAATTAACTCCTCGGATTCAAAGATGAAATTTCACAGTCCAAGTGCTTTAAAGACATATATACACACGTTCGCATAAGGAGAAAGTGTCAGATAGATACCCACTGACGAGCACAATCGGTCCACAAAACCCAAAAAAGAAAAATGATGAATAGCATGCAGAAAAGAAAGTATGAAAGAGTGCCATCGGAGAAGAATATTCATGATGATTAAACGCCTTGAAAGCTGAAAATATTTGGTTGGCAATTTATTCTCTAAAGTGGCTTTCCACAGCCTTTTGAGTCAGATCGGCCCGGCAGAGGTGGAGTCTAGTTTCCTTACAGTTATTATTCCTTCAATTATCCCACATGCATGGGTGGCCTGTGCTCTCTTTCTGGGGAGTAGAGCTTCCTAAGCTTCAATGCCTTCACTGTATACGAGAGATTGTGTTTACAATGACAACTGGAAAGAAATCCTCAGTCTCTCACGCTCGCTCTTATACGACTGTTGCTTGCGTATATTGTAAAGTTTGCTTCTCTCGATTTCCAATAAATGTTTTGCCTGGAAGACTGGTCAAGAAAGCAACAAAGACAAAAAGTTCAAAAACGAATAAACCCTAATTCCAAAGAAAAAAAATCCATTCCCCGTACAAAAGCAGCTCGAAGTTTGCAATCTTTCGACACAAATTTCTATAAGGAAATGGTGGCCTTCAAATCACGAGAGCCCCGCAATCAACTCGAAACTCCAAACCCTCCGTGGATCCTTAACGAAAAGATCAGAAGCGGGGTTTTAAGTGTATTTCCCTGATTATATTAAACGTTTCTACTAAATGAAGGTTTTTAAACGTTGCTGGAGATATTTACTCAAAATCTAATAGAAAATTGTTATATCTACAGATTTGAATGATTTTTTCTGTACAATTAAAACCAATTAAAACCATTTCATAGAATAGTTAAACAACTTCTTATTAAACAGTTATACTTAAACATAGCTATTAATAATACCTAATTTTGAAAAATCTCTTAAAGAGACTGAAAATAAACCCTAATTCCAAGCCAAAAAAAACTTCCATTACTCTAATAAAGAAAATCATTAACTACAGACAATTTTCAATACCGAAATGATGACACTTCCTGGAAGGATGCGGCTTCAAACCATGAGTGATCCAACTTCTCATAACATGGATCTTTAACGAAAAATCAAATGCTCATCGTTGGCTTGGTACCCACCATCGTTAATGGTCCTCACATGGACCTAGGATGGAACACATCTAGCCCCATTGCCATTCCTTATGACCAAAGCATTTGTGTTTATATAAGTTTTATTTATACGAAATGCTATGCCCTCATAAAAATTATCATAATAGTCTTGATCGTATTTTAAAGAGTTATACTTTGCATATTGTATATTTATAATGCACTATTATAATGGGCATATTTATATTAAATAGTTATTCTTTACATAGCAGTTCCTAAGTTTGCATGAAATTTTAATTATTTTATTAAATCAAAATTAATAGTATAAGTCTTTCATATCATAAGATGACATCTCATTGGTTAGGTGTTTATTTTCTTGATACGTGAGTGTTTGTACAATTAAGTTAGTTATTTAATGTACTTGAGTTCATTTGCAAGTGTTTAAAAATAGCTTAAAATTGATATCTCAATCATGTAAAACATATTTTTATATAAAAATCTTAAAAAACGCATCCAACAAACAACAATAACCACAAATTATAACTATATTTTATAGTTAACTATAAGTATAAATAATAATCTTTATAATTTTTATTGTTTATAGAAAAAAAAAAGAATAATAATGTCATTCATAAGCTAGAAAAATATTATGTTGAATCCCTATTAATAAAAAAAAACTACCTTCATCACCACAAGTTAGAAAAATATTATACTAAATCCTTACTAATGAATCAAAACTACCTAACAACAATGCCTATTAAAATTTGAGCATACAATAAATAAAAAAATAATCCTTATAAAACACTTGCACTTACTTAACAACAATGCCTATTAAAATTTAAATTTGAGCATACAATCAATCAATAAATAATCCTTATAAAACACTTGCACTTGTATATGGAGAGGGGTCATCGTTGTCAATATTGTTAAGCCCCATTCATCATTAGTTAGCTTAACATCTAGGCCAATAGGTCACCTACTTCATTGGTTGCTTTTCATTCTTTAACATGGAAAACCAAATTGTTGGAAATTTATCAAAATTTATGTCTCACTCTACCTTTTGAGTGTTGTAATTACATGGTATGTATAAAAATTCTCACAAAAAATCTAGAATCTAGTTGCAAAGAGAAAAGTAATTTGTTAAGAACAATAATCTAGTTTCTAAGAAGAAAGAACAATTACAAGCATGAGACCAAAAAGAAAGAAGAGAGAGTGAAATATTGAATTCATTAGAATGAATTGATTTACAATGAGAGAGTGATAAGTATAAATAAAACTCTCTGTGAGAAAGGAAGTGTGCACTAGGTTAGAGCTTCCTTCTACATGCACGTTTTCCATATTTACTTGTTGTTGAGGGGGTTGCTATTTTTAGCATTTCTACTTATAGTGTGTTTATTTATAATATGACTATTTATTGCATATCTGTTTATAATAGTTATTATTTTTGCAGATGGCGTGACATGGATCAAACAACACTTCACCTTGAATATTCCTCGTTCCATGGGAATATTTTCCTTCTAAAAAAGTGCACACTTCCATTAGAGTTTTGATCAACATGCATGAGTTGCATGCACGACTTAGTGTGAATAACATGCATGAGTTTTTTCTTGTGCATGATTAACTATATTATCACCCAACTAACTCCACTTACTACTAGTATTATTTTTTGAAGTCCTAATTCCAAAAAGTCAACTTCATTTTTAATGAGCCAACTCCATTTTTGGCTGGTTAACTCCATTCACTACTAGTATAACTTTGGAGTCACATATGCATGCACAAGGAAGCCCTAATCGTAGTGCACACTTCCTCTCTCATGGAGAGTTCTATTGTCTACATATATGTATCACCCTCTCATTGTAAATCAATTAATTCTAATGAATTCAATAGTTTATTATATCTTCTTTCTTTGTGGTCTCATGCTTGTAAGTGTTCTTTCTTCTTAACAACTAGAATTTTTACATAAGTTAAACTACGAGTAAGTTGATTTAACTAGACAAAAATGGAGTTGGCTAAATATAAATAGAGTTGACTATTTTGGAATTATGACTTCCAAAAATAAGACTAACAATAGAGTTAATCATGCATAAGTAAACCTCATGCATGCAAATCATGTATGTCATGCATGAAACTCGTGCATGTTTAACTAAACTTCATAAGTGAAGTGACTAAAGATAGAACTATCATTGAGTCATGCATGCAACTCATGCATGTTGAACTAAACTCTAGTGGAAGTGCACACTTGTCTAGGAGGAGAATATTCCCTTGAAAGGAGGAATATTCAAGTTGAAGTGTGCTTTAATCCTTGTCACTACCATGTCACTTCCAACTGCTAAAAATAGACATCCTAAAAATAATAGCCCCTTGAACTACATGAATATATGGAAAATGTTAATGTTGTTAGTTGTGGAGCCTAATTATGTTCCTAATTCATGTGCAGGTCAAAGAAACTGCAACATACACAATTCATGGCCTAATCCAAAATGGATCCAGGAAGGCCTAAAAATCAAATTTCTCAGAATCTCTTCAAAACAGACGTGTGTGTAGGCCTCGTCGTTACAAACCCAACGCAACTTGAACAGGCTCAAACAGACACCGTATGCGAAAGATATCACGTTCCATTCATTTTGTCAAACATGCAAAAATTTTGTTGATTGTATAGTCCATACAATCTGTACAGTGCTAACGTGGCAGCTGACCGTAATGTCTAAACAGTCGTACAGTGATGTTGTTGGTACATTGGCATGCTTACTGGTTAGACAGGTGGTCAAATCATCGCTTAACAAGTGTCACTTGGTGGGCAAATGTAATGGTGCCACGTGTCTGAGTCATGGGTTTCCACGTGGCACCCCTTCAATGGTTGATTGGCATATGGAAAAAAAATTATGTGACTCCGCGAGAGTCAAACCCGTGACCTCTAGTCCGGGTGGACTGATTTGGCAGGGCCGAGCTACCAGCCCACCCACGATGATGCTTGTAAACTATAGTCCAAATGTTTTATTTAAGCTTGAATGGTTGTAAGTTTGGCAGAGAATAGGGTCGGGGCTAGGCCCCAGCCCCCAACGTGCACACCATACAATTGTTCCATATAACCACCTTCTATACCTTTTGGGCACGGTCCGTTGTGAGCCCTGGCGCATTCACATTCCATGTGACCTCTATGCATATGACCCATGGCCTACTCCTTTAAAATGTTGGCACGGATGTGTGGGGATAGCGCTCGGTTGGTCAGGATAGCCCGCCGACCAAGGCGCGTGATCACAGGGCTTACCGCCAGGGGCCAAAACTAGCATAGGGGCGTGTGGGGCTTGGGAGCACAGCCATATGGCCAAGTGCATGTGACCAGGACCGAGAACCGAAGGGGCCAGTGCGCTAGCACCATCCCAGGGCCACATGGAGGGCACCCATATGACCAAGAACCTGGGAATTTGGGGGTTGCACCCTATTTTGGCCAAAAAGTGGTTTTTTTAACTATATTATATGTTTTTTAGTGATTTTTCAGCCAGTTTTGGGAGATTTTGGCCATTATTGGAGGATCTGGAGCCCTTTTTGAGGCCAGATCTTAGGGGAGAGTTGGGATTTTTTTGCCAAATTCAAGCCTATATAAACCAGAGGTTCTTATCATTCTTAGGGAGGTTTAGAAGAGGAGAAATGCTAAAGAATTGTAAATCCAAAGCCATTTTTATGCAGGGAAGCCATTGAGGAGAGAAACTTTGCGGGCCATTTCTGGGAGCTTCATTCATCCATTTTCAATGACGTCAGTTGTGTTGGTTTCTTGAGATCTAGAAAAACAAAGCCATATTAGTTTGTAATCCATTTAACACTTTTTAGATGTACTTTTGAATCTTTGAAGAGAAATAAGAAATCCTCACCCACTGAGACATAGGCCTGGACACATAAGCGATATTGACGAACTCTGTTAACAACTTTTTCTATTATGGTTTGTTGTTTCTTTGTGATTATTTCCATATCTATATATCTTATTATGGTTGTCATGTTACATCATTAAATGTTCCTAAATGGTTAATGAACTCATTCTTTAAAACTTAACCATAGTCTTTAAAAGATATTTTTAGATCAAGTGGTATCAGAGCTAGTTGATGGTTGGTTTTTGAGTTTGCATGATTACCAGGGAAAAGTTGAATCGTGGTGAAGGCGAGCTTGTTGAAGAGAATCCTGAGATTGGATCAAGAAAGAGAACTTCTAAAAGTGAGAAGATGGCATTGGAAGAGGGACTTTCTCATGAGGAGAAAGAGTTTCGAAAGAATGTCTTCTCCATGTCAAAGATGGTGAAGGTTCTATATGATGATTACTTGGAGCGAAAGAGACTGATTCTAGGTGAATCTTCAAAGGTCAAAAGTGAAGAAGGTGAGGATCCTCATGAAACTCCCCCTTCATCTCCTTCTTCTCCATCAACTTCTTCTTCTTCAAGTACAAGTTCCAAATCCACCGCAAGAAAACATTCCCATAAACATAAAAATGACATGCCTTTACTTAAGCTTTATGTGAAGTTTGAATTACCCATGTATGATGGTGAAGTCGATGCAGAGAGGCTTGATAAATGGGTCAGATAGATGGAGGTTTATTGCAGTGTGAAAAAAATCAAGGATGAGGCAACTCAAATCAAATTGGAATCACTTCAACTTGCAGGCACATCACTCATCTAGTGGCAAAGCAAGTTGCAAAATGGCACGCAGCATGTGGGTAATGTATTTCCATCATGGCACGTTTTTTTTTTCTTCACTTAGAAAGAAATTTTATCCTTTGGGTTATAAAGAGAATGCTTTAATTGACTGGAAGGGTCTTAAACTAAGAAAGGGACAAACAGTGTAATAATACACAAATGAATTTCGTAAGATGGCATTAATGTTAGACATTCCATTACATACCCAAGAAACTCCTATGAAGTATATAGGAGGTTTACCTGCACATATCCGTAACACTTCATTTATGTTTGGACCTACTAATATTGATGAGGTTTATGTTCAAGAAACATGCATTGAGGCGGGGAAAATAAGAGTTGGTGTATCATGGGAATCATCTTCAATAAAAGAGGACAAAAGGAAGTGGAATGGAAAGAAGGAAAATTCAGTGGCAAGAAAGGAAGAGAAGCTCTCTTGCAAGCATTTCAAGAAAGAAGGGCATGATGATGACCATTGCTGGCAATTGCATCCCGAGAAGAGACCGAAGTGGTTCAAAGAGAGGAAAGGGAGGCAAAAAGTTGCAGCAACATCACGGTCAATAGACTTGGGATCGGATTTGGGTGATGAATCTAAAATCACAACAGTTGGTTTGATAGGTAAAATTGGTGATGGATTTTATTCTAGAAGTAAATTGTTTCACATAAGGTTCATAATGAGACATACTAAGGTCGACACATTGATAGATAGTGGATCTCAATCTAACTTGATTTCATAGGAAGTGGTTAAACAATTGGGATTAAACAATCCGATGCATCATAAACCTTACTCACTTAAATGGATAAGCAACAATCATAAATTGCACATAACAAAGCAATGCACATTAAAATTTGCAATCTCATATAAGCTTGTGGATGAGGTAACGTGTGATGTGGTGCCACTCCATGAATGTGGAATGGTATTAGGCAGTCCTTACTTGTATGATCGCAAAGCAATCTTCTATGGGGAACATAATCAATATCACTTAATCAAAGCAGACAAGAAATATGGTGTACATGCTCATCACTTGAAGAAAATAAATCTCTTCAAACAATGGAACAATTAAGAAATGAAGCTCAAGCAAACAACATGCCTATAATTGTTCCAAATCAAGAAATTGATCTTAAGCAAGAACATGAGATGATTGTAGAATGGAAGTTCAATCATAATTTCATTCAAGATAAGCTAATGGCATGCAAGTATTACAAACATATTAGCTCATTTGCATTCATATTTATGATGTTATCATTAGTAATTTTGTCAACATGAATGATAGTGGCTTCAGTAAGATGTGACAGAGTACAAGTGGCTAACAATATGTTGTCAGTTATCATGGTTTTTTTACAATTGATCTTGATGAGACAGGTGCACAGGACATAGTTTAAAGACAAAGAACAAGTGGGGTGGCCTATCCCGCACTTGAATACTGGTTAGTATCATTTTGGAGGACCAAAAGGTCTTTAGTGGGGAAGCGTGATCCAAAATGGATCCAAGAACCAAAATGGATCTAGGAAGGCCTAAAAATAAAAGTGCTCAGAATCACTTCAAAATGGGCGTGTGCGTAGGCCTCGTCGTTACGAACCCAAAGAAACTTGAACAGTCTCAGACAGACACAGTATGCGAAAGATATCACGTTTTGTTCATTTTTCCAAACAAGCAATTTTTTTGTTGATTGTACAGTCCATACAATGTTGACGTGGCAGCTAACCATACAGTCCATACGGTCGTACAATGACGTGGAAGGTACATTGGCATGCTGACTGGGCAGACAGGTGGTTGAATCATTGCTTGACAAGTGTCACCTGGTGGGCGAATGTAATGGTGCCACGTGGCCCTGTCATGGGATGCCATGTGGTACCCCTTCATTGGTTGGTTGGAATATGGAAAAAAAATTATAAGACTTCATGGGAGTCGAACCTGTGACCTTTGGTATGGACGGAACGATTTGGCAAGGCCGGGCTATCAGCCCGCCCACGATGATGCTTGTAAAATATAGTCGAAATGTTTTAATTAAGATTGAACAGTTGTAAGTTTGGCGGAGAATAGGGTCGGGGCTAGGCCCCAACCCCCGGCACGCACACCATACAATCGCTCCATATAACCACCTTCTATACCTTTTGGGCACGATCCGTTTTCATCCCCAATGCATTCACATTCCATGTGACCTCTACGCATATGACCCATGGCCTACTCCTTTAAATTGTTGGCGCAGATGTGTGGGGATAGTGCTTGGTCGGTCAGGCTAGCCCGTCAACCAAGGTGCATGACCAGGGGGCTTATGACCAGGGGCCAAAACTATCATAGGGGCACATGGATTTTGGGGGCGTGACCATATGGCCAAGCGCATGTGACTAGGACCCAGAACCGGAGGGGCTAATGTGCCAACACCATCCCAAGGCCACATGAAGGGTGCCCATATGACCAAGAGCCCGAGAATTCGGGGGATGCACCCTATTTTGGCCCAAAAGTGGGTTTTTTAACTATATTATATGATTTTTAGTGATTTTTCAGCTAGTTTTGGGAGATTTTGGCCATTATTAGAGGATCTGGAGCCCTTTTTCAGGCCATATATTGGGGGGAAGTTGGGCGTTTGTTTCCAAATTCAAGCCTATATAAACCAGAGGTTCTTATCAGCCTTAGGGAGGTTCATAAGAGGAGAAATGATGAAGAATTTTAAATCCAAATCTATTTTTATGCAGGGAAGCCATTGAAGAGAGGAACTTTGCAGGCCATTTCTGGGAGCTTCGTTCATCCATTTTCAGTGTCGTCAATTGTGTTGGGTTCTTGAGATCTATCAGAAAACAGCCAAATCAGTTTGTAATCCATTTGAAACTCTTCATATTTAATTTTGAATCTTTGAAGAGAAATAAGAAAGCCTCACCCACTGAGACAAAGGCCCGGAGACGTAGGTGATATTGCCGAACTCCGTTAACAACTTTTGTTGTTATGGTTTGTTGTTTCTTTTTGCTTATTTCTAGATATGTATATACTATTATGGATGCCATGTTACATCATTAAATTCTTCCTCTTTCATCAATTTCCTAAATGGTTAATGAACTCATTCTTTAAAACTTAACCATAGTCTTTAAAATATCTTTTCGAATCATGGCCCCCCATCTAGACTGTTCATTATAAGGTTGCAGATATGGCGATAGAAGTTATGTTAGGGTTTTTTTCCCCTAGAAGACAACCTTGTTTTATGAGGGAATTGTATTGCAGTTGTGTGTTATGGAGAATATTGTATTCTGAGAGAGGATATTGTGTTTAAAACAAGAGGAAGTTATAGCGGGTGTGTTGTAGGTTGTATCCCTTCATTTTGTTGGATAATAAAAGAAAGGACCTAGAAATTTATTTGGTGGATGTAGCCCACACTGGGTGAACCATATATATCTGTGTCTCTATTGTATTGTGTATCTTTTTTGTTTTATTTCCACATTTGTTTTATTTTATTGCTCCGCGATATTGTTTGTTCTAACAACTAATATCTGAGCAAAAGTTAACTCGCGGGAAAAGAGGGTTCCTGGTTAAAGTGGGAGCAATGGAGGAAGATGGAAAGTTTAAGGTTGAGAAATTTAACGGCCAAAACTACCATTTGTGGAATATGAAAATGAAAGATTATTTATATCAGAAGGATATATTCCTACCATTTGGTGGAATAACAAAGAAGTCGACGACCATGAAGTATGAAGAATGAGAGGTTCTTGACAGAAAGGCACTAGGAAGGATATGACTGTGCCTGGAAGCATCGGAGGCTTTCAATATTTCAAAAGAAAGGAAAATGAAGGATCTAATGGAGGCATTGACTAAACTATATGAAAAATACTCGGCCTCAAATAAGGTATTTCTAATGAAGCGGTTATTTAATATGACGATGTCAGAAGGTGGGTATGTTGTGGATCATTTAAATGAATTTAATATAGTTACTAATCAACTAAGTTATGTAAAAGTGGACTTTGATGATGAGGTTAGGACTCTTCTAATCTGTTGCTCATTGGAAGAAAGTTGGAACATCTTGGTCATGGTTGTAAGTAACTCTATCTTTGGTTCAAGCACTCTAAAATTTGATGATGTTGTTGGCATTATCCTTAGTGAGGAAATGCGATGGAAAAGCACAGATGAGACATAAAGTAATGCATTGATCGTGGAGAATAGGGGAAGAAAAAAGGATAGAGGAAAGGGATCAAGGAACCATGGGAATTTTAGGAAGGGCATATCCAAATCGAGACTAGGAAAAATAGAGTGTTGGAATTGTGGGAAGAAAGGACATATAAAGAAATATTGCATAGCTCCAAAGAAATAAAGAGATGGGCAGTAGGAAAAAAATCAGGAAGCAAATGTAACAGGTGATGTGTTACAAGATTCTTTGATTCTTTATTTAGATAACATTATTAAATATTGGGTAGTAGATTTAGGGGATTCATTTCATGCCACGCCCCATAGGAAATATTTCCAAGATTATTTTCAAGGTGATTTTGGAAAGGTTCATTTGGGTGATGAGGCACCAATTAAAATTGTTGGAATGGGCAAGGTAAAAATAAAGAAAAAGAATGGAAACCAATGGTTGTTGAAAGAGGTGAGACATTTTTCAGATATGAGAAAAAAATATAATTTCAACAAGGAAGTTGGAAAGTAAAGGTTGTATATATACATTTACAGATAAGGCATCGAAGATCACCAAAGGATCACTAGTGATAACAAAAGGAGAGAAGGTAGGTACATTGTATTTATGTACTGGTAACACTGACTCTTCTATCTCTTTAGCTTCTAAAGGAGTGGATACAACACCGTGCTTGTATATTTTGACCTTGTACAATATTTACTGCAAACAAATTTTCAGTAAAAGAATAGAAAAGATACAATGGAAAATACAAACATTACACAGAGATTTTTCCCCTGGAAACCCAAACCAGGAAAACCAACATATTCTATATTCATTCATCATGATACATTGCTTACAATAAAATACACATATAGGAGCCAATGGCATACAAAACCCTAACCCAATGATTTGGATTAGTCAACAACCTGAATTCCTTAACCATAAATAAAAAACCATCGGCAAAAAACCATGTGCCAAAAAACCACCTAAATATGTGACACGTTTCCCAAGGCAGGTTTTTTTTTTATAATATCCTTGTGATTGGTTGTAAATATCTTGAGAAATGATGGTCTATATGCATGGATTTCATATAATTTTTTTGCATGGATAATTATGGATTTGCACTTCTTTCCCTGTTTCCACTTTTCACTTTCATTTTCCTTGTTTATGGCATGGTTGTGTTATCTCATAGCCAAATTAATCATGACGAAAAATTGTATTAGATGTTTAATTTTACCATGTCTTATATGTCATGTACTAATTTGACTATGATGGATATAGATGAGATTAATCAACAAGGTTAGTAGTAGAGGAGGAAAGAGAGGAAGAAGAGGGAGATTGGCTAACACATTTTCGCAACCTAGGGGGCATAAAAGGTTAAGATTCTCTATACATTTTGATGTTGATTTGATGAATTTCAGTAGTTGATTCAAACTTGACATTTAAATCTTGGTGGACAACATGCCTTTCCTCAGCCCCAAGTACCTCCTAATGTCATATTGCATCCTCACCATGGTATTCTCAATGTTCCTAAATCCCCTCTGCAACCACATAATCATGGATGGGGTGGTATTTTTTCTAATCCATCCTCTGGTGTCTATAAATGATCCATTGACCACCCTCCCCCCACCCCCCCTCCTCTCCTCTAGTGAATATTTTTGCCACAAATGCATGTTTTCCTCCTCCTTCGGTTCACCCAACATTACTAGTTCATACTTTTGTTACAAATACATCTATGCCTCCTCCTCCTTCACCACTTAAAGATAACAAAAATCCCCTCCATAACTCTCCTATAGACAAAGGAAACCAACCAATTACCTCTCCCATCATGGCTAAATCTTCTTCCTTTGCTCACTCCAAGATGAAATCAACAAGCAGTGGTAAGATAAATATGTGTGATATATGCATCTAGAAGTAACACAAATGGAAGAGAAAAATTCTCAATAGAAGACTTCATTAGGGAAAGGGAAGAATTCTTTAGAAATAAATTCCCTGAATTATTTTGACTTTTAGGGAAAGGGAAGAATTCTTTAGAAATAAATTCCCTGAATTATTTTGACTTTGTTTCAATTGATACTTGACTATGACATTACTATTTTTGGACAGATTGCATAACCATAATATTTTTTTTAGGCTTAAAATATCATGTTAAATTATGGGATATACAAGTGATATATGTCCTTAACTTGAATAGAAATGCAAGTAAACTAGAATGTTGGCAATGCCATGTAGTAAGAATAATTTTTGGAGTTTCATTACTAATTATGTTTGTTTGTGAAGAATGGACAACTCCATTGTGAATACAACAATAAATTTGAAAAAGGCACAAAAGAGATTAAACTCCCTCATAATACTTATTGTAGAGATGACCATACCCTTCTTAGACTTGATTACAATATAAATAACATGAGTTATTAAGTTCAAATGATGAGAAAAATGTCAATTCCCACTAGCTCAACCGATGTGGGTTTCATTTGTTAGGCAACCCAAGTTCAATACCCTTACGATGTTTTTAACTCGAATGAGATGCTTACATGGTGTAGGCTAAAGATTCTACCAAATGACGATTTTTTTGGGGGTATTTTTTCCAAATCTAGCCAGAAATTGTTGAGTTTGTAGATTTGAGTGATTATTTTCCGAATGCACTCAAAATTTTTCAGCATGTTGAATCCAATTCTGCATTCAAAAATAGATTTTAAAATCATAGCATTATCCATTGTGCAATAGCCATCGCTTTTTTAAAATCATAGTATTATATTCTAAACTATTTTTTAAATATCAATTCATCACACCATCTATCTTATTAACTAAACATGTGTATGTAGTTTTTCTTATGACATCAATGTGTTATATTATATTCACTATAAAGCCGGTTTATCTTTAAATCTTCATATAAACTTACTATTTTTTAAATAAACTTTTTTTATATGTTTTTAATTGGATTTATATATATTTTTTTTAATGAAATTATTTATTTACATTGAAAAAAAATTGTTTATAAATATAAACTTCAATTTATATATTTTTATTTTTTTATTTATACATTTTTTAAATTTTAGATTTAAAAAATTAATTATATTAGTTATTTTATTATAAATAAAAAATTAATTTCAATGATACCAATTCATTAATTTTTTCAAGATATAAAAGATTACCAATTAAACATAAATAATACTATGTAATAATTCATGAAATATCTTATCAAACATATAATAAATAATACTATGTTATAATTCATGAAATATCTTATCAAACATATAAATAGACTTGTTTTAGATTTTTATAGTTTTTTAATGAAATTACTTATTCACATTGAAAAAAATTCTTTTATAAGTATAAAATTCAATTTATATATTTTTTTATTTGTACATTTTCTAAATTTTAGATTTAAAAAATAAATTATATTTATTATTTTATTATAAATAAAAAAATCATTTCAAGGATACCAATTCATTAATTTTTTTAGGATATAAAATATTATCAATTAAACATAAATAATACTATGTTATAATTTATGAAATATCTCATCAAACATATAAATAAGTGTTGCATGGCAGTGCTAGGTTGGAATGAGAATAAATGTACTACTACGACGGGACCGAGTATAGACACACGGGAAGCAGGTTGAAGTACATGTGGTATCCATGCAGAGGATGACTTTGTGGTAGCATGTCACTGGCCAGCCACAAGACATTTGACTTGTAAATGACCCCCAAGGTTAATATGTGAACGAGACAATTTTTTCCTAGGGTGTGTATAGTTTAAACATGGGACTTAGAAAATTTTTGTCTAAAGGAATTGCAATAAAGGTTCCTAGGAAAAAGGACCAGGAATCATACTCATTAAACATTCAAATATAATAAACACAATTTCCTAACATCCAACATAGTTGAAGGAAATAAAATTTAGCATTTCCGAATTAATTTTCTTTGAAATTTATCAAATATTAATAATGTCTTGCAACAAAGGTTCTTGGAAAAAAGGACCAGGAAACACAGACATTAAACATTCAAATATAATAAACACAATTTCCTGACATCCAACATAGTTCAAGGAAAAAAAAAATAGCATTCCTGAATTAGTCTTCTTTGAAATTTATCAAAAATTAATAATGTTTGTTACATATTTCTGGAATCTGTTCCATATTTCTGGAAATTTAAATTTGTTTGTCATATAGTCTGGGATTGGGGCTTCCATGGACCATAAAAGAAATATGTACAAGAATTAGGACTGTAGAAAGAAGAAGTGTGCTACGGTAGAGAGGAAGACCTGAAAAGAAGAAATTGGAAGTTATGAGTCTTTGGTTAGAGATTTCTATTTGAAGAGGTAGAATAATTGGATTGATAAAGAAAACAAGATGACATCAGTATAGACTTACTATGAATCCGATGCATTTTTGTTGTTGTCGTCGACGGTTGATGGAATCATGACAACCGGTTGTTGCCCTTCGTCGATGAGCTTGTCCATTCTCCATTGGAACCATTCTTCAATGTAGCTTCTCATGGGGGCCACGTTGATTTCATCTTGGATTTCTATGTCAAAAAGCTCATTTTCTAATTTTTTTAGATCCATAGAAATACTATGCAAAGCCTGTTCAATTTCTTCATTGTGTGCTAAATAGTCCAGTAGCCAGTTCTCGAGCTCATCTACATGATATTCAAGGATGTTGTAAAACTTTTCTAAAGAAAACCCCTTTAAAATATCAAGTTGTTCATCGAATGCTTATTTGGTCATTTACAAGGATTTGAGGATTAATTTTGGGTCTTGAACCTCGTTGGTACTTTTGGATAAGTCTATTTGGCTCATGTTTATGAATAATTCTTCTTTTTCTCATATGGCTTGTTCACATGATTGGACAATGAGTTGCAGGTTCTTAACTTTCTTTTTCCAGCATGTTTTTAATTGTTTGATCCACTTTGGGGAGGGGAGATCCTCTTGTCTTCTTTTCAGATACGAGTTGTTGATGGCATGGTTGAAAAAAGAGGTCAACATCTGTTCATAGAAATGTTGATCATTTTTTAAATTTGTCTGCAAATGTTCGTGCAAATCATTTTCCCTCTTTCGAAAGGAAGCTATATTTTGTGATGTTTCCTAGGACTTGCTAACTAGTTGCATTATTTTCTTGATGTTATTCTCTACAAGGGATCTACACAATGTGAGGAGGTTGGAGGATCCTTTTAACTTGGTTGCAGGGGTAGTAGGCATGTTTTTTTCTAAAGGACTGATAAACTCTGGGGTAGCATGCAAGGTTTTTTCTAAAGGACTAACAAACTCTAGGGTAGCAATGAAAGCCTCCTCCAATTCCTTGATGAAGTCGTTTAGTTTGGAAATATTGGCTTCAAGTCCTCCAATGGAGTCATCAAGAGAATCATTGGTTATGCGGTGAAATAGGGAGACTTGGGACAACTGCATTTTCCTAAATTTAATATTTGTACGAGATTTTCCTTTCTTATTTGTTACATCTCTCTTTTCAATGACCATATTTTTAGATTGGTTGTCAAAAACAACGCTCTAAAATACGAAGGATTCATCTTCATCAAAAATGTCGGTCTCAACTATTTCCATTGCGGAACTATGGTGCATCGCGTCTGCGGACATGTGAACTTTGTGCATGTGCTCAATTTCAAGTTGCATCTTCTCGCTTTCAATTTCGAGTTCGTCCGCCTTCCCTCCAATGGTTTTTCTCTTCTTCGTCGGGAAATTTGTGATAACTATCAATTTTTGTGTGAGGAGGGTTCTTATTTCCTCCTCTGTTTGAATATTTTTGGGTTTCTTTCTTACTGGGGTGGGTCGTTGAAGCGATTCTCCATGATGTCGTGCTCTTGGGAGTGTTGGCAGGGGACTAGACACTCTTATCACCAGATACTTTTGTCTATTGTCTATACAATTCAGTTGCTCTTTGCAATGTCTCTACGTCGCAATCGTCAGAAGCAGGAGTGTTTTTGTCACTGTCCATGTCTTTGGTAAGGCATCTATGGATAAAAGAGTTGTTGAATCCAAATGATAGTAAATTTTCTCAAAAAATCCCATTAGGGTCGAACCCTTTTATCCTTTCAGCACATGTTAGGTTCAAGTTCTTGAAATGGCCTGCGAATTCGTCAATATTGTTGACGTTTCTACACACGAAGTCCCCAACTTTCCAAGGCAGAGGAATGAACTATTTTTTTTTTCTTGTCATGGAAAAAATGCAACCAGTGGTTGTATTGCCTTTCTATTTCTGTAACAAACATCTTGTCCGTGATGTGGCATGGAAGGAAATTAGGATTTTCCTTGGAGCCAAAGACCATTAGTACACTGTGATTTTCCTTTTGTTCAAGTGTCCCCTTCCTGTTCAAAAACTTGGTTTCCTAGACAGACATATGGGGAGCATCCTTTCCTAACAATAAATATTTGAAAACTGAGACAGAGTCATTGAAAACATCATAAAAACAATGGGAGGCCTTGTGCCTCCACAGGGCTCGGTACCAGAATGTCACTGGGTCGAATTCACAAATTATTTTCTTGGAAAGAGACAGTTTTGGAAACATATAACAATGCACTATTGCGAAAATCAAGTAGGATGACATATAAAATTTATTGGATTCCTTGAATCATGACAAATGGGAATAGATTTCAATGGAAATTAGCTTCCCCAATCAAAAATGAATTGTTCCTTGACTATGAAGTAGAAAATATAAATAACTATATGGGAAATGATTGTCGTGGATTCTTGTCCCGTTATTCTTGTAAACAACTAAGCAATTTCACGGAATGGATTTCTAAATGAACTTACCTACAACTTTGTGATATCTTCAGGAACTTATGTCGGGTCTTCATGGAACTCGGCTAAGATGTTCAACCCATTATCATTTTTTTCTAAGAACTGATTGCAGTCTTGTCCTCTAAAGGTCAATGTTGGCTCTGACAATCTTAACATCCTGCGAAAGACCTGAGGTGACAAATAAATAGGAGAATGGTCGTGCAGTGGAATAATTCTTTGGCTTGAAATATATTTTTCGGTGCACCAAGAGACTACCTCCTTACAATAAAAAACCTCAGGGACGCAGCCTGCACAAGCAATTACAGAGGTCCAAATCACTTTGTTCTGGTCGAAACGGGATGAATAGTAAGAGTATGCCCTAGACCACTAGAAGTTTTGGTCCTGACGTCCGAAGATATTCACTGTATCTCAACAAAATTGTTGTTGACCTGCTTCCATAAGTTTACAAGAACCT
Source organism: Picea engelmannii (assembly GCA_009831015.1). Classification (NCBI taxonomy): domain Eukaryota; kingdom Viridiplantae; phylum Streptophyta; class Pinopsida; order Pinales; family Pinaceae; genus Picea; species Picea engelmannii. The sequence continues at coordinate 701,291 of ML786613.1, forward strand.
CTTTTTGCTCAAGATGATGTTTGAAATGAAGAGTTGGAAGGGATAATATAACGCTGCGTAAATATTGGTCCAATGCATGTGAATGGGAGATCTCCTCGAGACTTTCGCTCATTAATGATAATTTCGATCATTGTTGCATGATGCATTGTTAGCATTAAAGACTAGTAATTGCATACATAGAAGTACAAACATGGCAGATACGGAAATGAGAAATTAAGCATTGGATATTTCCTGAATGGGCCAATGCGACTACCCATGTTTGAGGTGAACAATCGAAAGGGACAATATAACTCTCCGCAGATCTTGGTTTAATGTGTATTAATGGGAGATCTCCTCGAACGTTTTGCTCATTAATGACAATGTTGATGATTCCTACATGGTGAGATGTTAGAATGAAAGGTTACTAATTTCATATTAAGAAGGAAGTACGAAGGTCACGGGGATGAGAAAGAGTAATTAAGGAGTGTCTAATTATCGAAAGTGGTTGAGCGGGCTTCAAAATAGGGTTACAAGGTACATCCGTTGGAGGTGAGGGTGTAAGGGTCAAACTGTATGTATCGAAAATGTTTGAGTGCAATACACATAACACTGAAGATGGCATGATAGGACAATCCGGAGGGAAATTTGTATATCACGGAAGTTCGAGTAATGTTTGTAGGACACGGAACAATGGAGGTGCAAATGTGAGCCCACCTATCTGGGAACCCGCAATCGAAAAAGTGCCTCAAGTTTGGAATAGAGAAACGGCTAGGCGGATTCGTTTTCGCTAATATATTGAAACTTGTAAGATATATCCCATTGTGTGGAAAGATCTTTTCTGCATGTCTCTGGGTAGAAAAGAGAAAATAAGAGAAGATAAATTAATTTAAATTTGAGGAGTCGAGCTTCATTTAAATTTCACTATCTCGTCGATGCTTTTGCTTTTTAATGGAGGTCTGTATGGTTGTTTCATGATGATCTATTAGCATTAAACCTTTGTCGGACACAGTAAATAGTGACTAAGAATTGGAGATTTAGTGAACCCGCCAACCCGAGGAACCGCGAAAGAGATTCCATGAAATGGGAAAGTATGGAAATCCGTCGAACGGGATTTATAATTAGGTTGACAATGGTTCCCTAGGAGATGTGACTTCCTGAGGGTCAAATTGTATGTCTCGGAACTTGAATGCAAAATGTGTACCACAGAAGAGGGGATGATATGGGAGTTCGGCAGTCAATTTGTATATGGAAAACCCTTTCACTCATCAATGACATGTTTAAGGTTCATGCACGATGAAGTGCTAGCATTAAATCTTTCCAATTACATTTCCAAAGAGAAGTAGGAAGGTGGCGGGGACAGGGAACAACAAGTAAGGAATGGATAATTATCGAAAGCGGTTGGTGATGCTTCGAAATAGGGCTACAAGATACAACCAACAGAGGTGAGGTCCCGAGTTTCAAATTGTATCTCTCAGGACTGTTGACTGCAAAACATGTAACATGGAAGAGGGCATGATGATGCATTCCTGCGGACAAATTATATATTGTGGAACTCTAGGTACTATTTTCTAGTCGTGGAACATTGGAAACACAATCCTGAGCCCGCCAGTCCGGGAACCCACAATCGAAAAGTGTCTAAGTATGAAACAAGGAAATGGTGGGCCAGACTCAATACAAAGTAAATGTACAATTTCATGGAGATACAACCAACTTGGGGCTAATTATTGAAAGGAACGATGGATAGTTGGGCTCGTGACAGGGCATTCCAGTAGACAAATTATATATCGCATAACTTTGGGAAATGTTTGCAAGTCACGAAATATTCAAAGCACAATTTTGAGGTCATCAATCTGCAATAAAAAAAGTGTCCAAGAATGGAATAGGGAAACTCTTTCCCAGACTTGTTTTCGCTAATATATTGAAATTTGTAATAGCTTTTCCATTACTTGGAAAGATCTTATTTCCATGTTCTGGACAAGTTCTGTAGGGATGGTTAATCCTCGAGACTTTTGCTTATTAATGACAATCTTTACGGTTGTTTCATGATGGTGTTTTAGTATTAAATATTTGATGTTACATATTTGGAAAGAAGTACAAGGATGGCCGAAACAGGAAATGATGACTAGGAATTGGAGATTTCGTGAACATGCCAACACGAGGATCCAAAATAGGGTGACAAGGTCTCCCTAGAAGATGTGAGGCCGCGACGGTCAAATTGTATCACTCAGAACATTTGAATGAATAATATGTAACATGGAAGAGGGGACGATGTCGGAGTCTGGTAGTCAATTTGTATATGGTGGAGGTCCGGGTGCCAATTGTTTCGTACCAGTGTGTTGAGTTGTCACTAGTAAGGCCATAATTAATGTATATTAGGAAGGACACGTGGTTAGTGGGGATGGAAGGAAATGACAGATACTTTGAAACATTTGTGAACCCTGGTAGAGTGAATCTTGCGAGTTCGAGGAGTCCACGGTGGATTTGTAGATCACAGAAGTTTTGAGTGCAATATGTATATAACAGAACAGAAAGCAAGAGAGTTCGAAAGTGCAAACCCAGGAACCGCGACCATAAAATTGGCTAAGTATGGAAATAAACAACGATTGGTCAGATTCTTCATGTGAGGATATATATGGAGATGAAGATATGTGAGCCCGCCAACATTGGAACCCACAATCATAGAAAGGCGACTAAGTATATAACTAGAAAGTGATAATAGATGGGAAGAAGAAAAGGAGAAAAGGGCTAAGTATCTCTCAAAAGAACATCTATTGTTTGTTCATTAATGTCAATATTTTTGAACCCCTGGTGTGAGTTCTCACTAGTAAAAGCATAAATTGAAAATCACGAAAGTTCTTTGGGTGCAAGATGTATATGACAAAACAGGGGACATAAGTGTTGGATACCGCAAACCTAGGACCCGATGGTCAGATAATTGGCTAAGTATTCAAAGGGACCGTAGTCGGTCGGGCTCATGGTGTGAATATATAGATAAAGATAAGAATCTACCAATCTGTGAATCCAGGAGGTCGTGATCATAGAGATGCGACTAAATATAGAGCCACAAAGGGGTAATAGAGGGGGAGAAAACAGGGAAAATTTAAAGACAAAATTTTATATTTATTCCAATAGTATTCATATTAATATATATTAATATGAGTTCGAGGAGTCTGTGGTGGAATTGTAGATCATGGAAGTTTTGAGTGCAAGATGTATATCATAGAACATGAAGCAATTGAGTTCAAAAGTGAAAACCTGAAAACCGCGGCCATAAAATTGGCTAAGTATGGAAAGGAACAGTGGTCGGTCGGATTCGTCATATGAGGATATAGATGGAGATGAAGATATGTCAGCCCGCCAATGCTGGAACCCACGATAATAGAAAGGAGACTAAGTATATAACCAAAAAACGATAATAGACAGGAAGAAGAAAGGGGAAAAAGGGCTAAGTACCTCACAGAAGAACATCTATTGTTCGTTTATTAATGCCAATCTTTTCGAACCCCTGGTGAGTTCTCACTAGTAAAAGAATAAATTGCAGATCATGGAAGTTCTTTGGGTGCAATATGTATATGATGGAATAGGGGACATAAGTGTTGGATACCGCAAACCCAGGACTCGGTGGTAAGATAATTGGCTAAGTATTCAAAGGGACCACAGTCAGTCGGGCTCATGGTGTAAAGATATAGATAAAGATAAGCATATTCCAATCTGTGAATCCAGGAGGTCGTGATCATAGAGATACAAATAAATATATAACCACAAAGGGATAATAGAGGGGGAGAAAACAGGGAAAATTTAAAGAGAAAGTTTTTATATTTATTCCAATGGTATTCATATTAATATATATTAATAGATTATTTTTGGTCCAAATGTAAATCATCTTCCAATTTGTAGGATCCTGTTAGGGTGGCAAATTTAGCTGAAGTCCATAAGAAATAGAAAGAAAAAAAATGACATATGATTGGGCTCGTGATGGGGCATTCTAGCGGAGAAATTGTATATCATGAAACTCTGGGCACTATTTGCAAGTCACAGAAGATTCGAAACACAATATTGAGGTTTTCAATCTGGGAACCCGCAATAAAAAAAGTGTCCAAGTATGGAATAGGGAAACGTTGGCCCGAACTTGTTTTCGCTAAAATATTGAAATTTGTAATAGCTTTGCCATTACCTGGCAAGATCTTCTTTGCATGTTTCTGGACAAGTTCTGCAGGGATGGTTAGTCCTCGAGACATTTTCTTATTAATGATGATATTTACGTTTGTTTCATGATGGCATTTTAGTATTAAACCTTTGGTGTTACATATTTGGAAAGAAGTACGAGGATGGGCGGAACAAGAAACAGTGACTAGGAATTGGAGATTTCGTGAACCTACCAATGCGAGGATCCAAAATAGGGTGACAAGGTCTCCCCAGAAGATGTGAGGCCCTGATGGTCAAATTGTATCGCTCGAAACATTTGAATGCATAATGTGTAACACATAAGAGGGGACGATGTCGGAGTCGGAAAGTCAATTTGTATATGGCGGAGGTCTGGGTGCCAATTGTTTCATACCAGTGTGTTCAGTTGTCACTAGTAAGACCATAATTAATGTATATTAGGAAGGACACGAAGTTAGTGGGGATGGAAGGAAACGATAGATACTTTGAGTCATTTGTGAACCCTGGTAGAGTGAAGCTTGTGAGTTCAAGGAGTCTATAGTGGAATTGTAGATCATGAAATTTTTGAGTGCAAGATGTATATCATGGAATAAGAAGCAACAGAGTCCGAAAGCGCCAACCCGACAACTCTGACCAGAAAATTGGCTAAGTATGGAAAGGAACAACATTCAGTCGGATTCGTCATGTGATGATATAGATGGAGATGAATATATTTCAACCCACCAACCCTGGAACCCACGATCATACAAAGGAGACTAATTATATAACCATAAAGTGATAATAGATGGGAAGAAGAAAAGGGGAAAAGGGCGAAGTATCTCACAGAAGAAAATCTATTGTTCATTTATTAATGCCAATATTTTTGAACCCCTGGTGAGTTCTCACTAGTAAAAGCATAAATTACAGATTACAAAAGTTCTTTGGCTGCAAGATGTATATGACGGAACAGGGGACATAAGTGTTGGATACCGCAAACCCGAGACCCGGTGGTCAGGTAATTGGCTAAGTATTGGCTAAGAGAAAGTTTTTATATTTATTCCAATAGTATTCAGATTAATATATATCAATAGATTATTTATGGTTCAAATGTAAATCATCTTCCTATTTGCAAAATGTTGTTCAGTTCGCAAATTTTGTTGAAACCAATAAGCAATAGAAAGAAAAAAAATATATATATATATATATGATGTAATTTTTTGTATATGCACAGATATTATCAAATATAATAAGATGTGATATATGCAAAATATTGAACAGGAACATGACGTCAACATTTGAGTTGCCTTGTTGTAATAGTCATTAATTCATTCTATTTACGGGACCCTGAAAAATGAAAGCAAAATGGGTCCTCCCATTTCTTTCTTTAAGTATAGGGCGGGCACCACATAAATATGTCTTATGATAAATTATTCTTCCATGTAAAATGTAAGGAATGAACAGAGCAGCCTTTATTTAAATTGAAGTGTTGGGCAGCAAAAAGAAAAGCTTGTTGTCCCTGTTTAATGACACACACAAAAAAGGTACAAAATAAAATAAAAAGCAATACCAGATATTGGAAAACACCATAAAAAAGCCGCAAATATTCTATATTCAAATAAGTTGGGTTACAAAATACAGTTGAGATTATTTTCCACAATGACTACCATTTGTCATGTCGTCGAAAAAAAAAAAACAAATATGTACAATAATGAAGCTTGTGGACAATCTTTTATAGATTTCAACTTGACGATCAAATGCTTGATTCATAAAAAACAATGAGTTGAATATCAATTTCGGGTCTTGGACTTCATTGGTGTTTCCAACTAGATCTATCCCAGCTTTTTTAATAGCTTGTCTCTTCTAGATATGGCTTGCCTGCATTGGTTGGTTATTCAACATTCCATACTTTGTTAAGTGTTAATTTCCTTTTGTCATCGAAAACTTGGGGGTTAAGGTGCCTTCCTTGCAATGTTCCTGATCATTGACATCCGAGACAACTTAGAAATGTGATTCATGCCCAATTCAAAGACGAGGGAGTGGTTTTATGTGACGCCATCTTTGTGGGAAACAAATCCTGTTAGGCAACAAAAGTTGAGACAAAAAAAAAATATCAAATATGTTGTGACTGTTATTATCCCTGTATTCGATCATTTGTTTGGTTGAAAAGCCTACCTAAAGATTTGTATGTTGAACTTCTTTGTTTTATTATTGTAAATTGGAAGGGACATCCAAGCCAACTGTTGTTGAAGTACATAGCTTCTTCCAACAACACAGATCTAACAAGTGTATCAAATGATGCAAATCACATCAGAATATATCTTTCGTCGTAGGGGTGGTAGACATGGCATCCCACAAAATGGTATGGAATGTTCAGAAGTGACACCAAATATTACTCCATGCCCGAATACACTCATAAGGAAATTATAAAATTGGATACCCACGAACGTGAGAAACTGTATGCACGTTTTAATCAACATTCTAAAATTACAGAATGTTTTATACCAAAGTTGTAACAAAATTGATAGACAACCAGTTTCTATGTCAAAAAGTGTTGAACGACCTCTCGATGTAGTAACAAACTCAACATACAATCAACTTTCAATCACTACTGATACTAATGTCAAGTGTAAGAAGTCGTGATCCCAGGTTCCAAGTTGTTTCACCTTGGGCATCCACATTGGCGGCAACCCTAGGCTCTAGATAGCTTCAACTTCAGACATTGACATTGGCGATGGCAATGGGAATAATACTATTGGCTGCAGTGCGAAAATGCGGTGAACAAGTAGGGATGTCATTGTCAAAGCACCTAAACTGTAGGATTTTCAGACCTCCACAGAACATTGCTTTTAGTGTTGCTTTCTCACGAAAACTACAATGTTTCTTTCAGTCCATAAATATTTGGACATTGGGTGTCCTGTGCGATAATGACCTTGACATTAGGCACATGCCAAACATTTATTATCTGACATTGCAGTGTCAATGCAATTGCCATAGAGGATTACAGATCAATTGCATTGGCACAAGCAATATTAATTGTGTGATTAATTAACATCCTTGAAGGACGTGAATCCCAAACAACGCCTAAAACTTTTCAAACAACCGTGTGTTCAAAAAATATATTGTTCTATATTTTAAAAAATAAAAAATTGTATGGTTCGAACATTTTTTTTTTCAAATATCGCATCAATTGCAATAGAAGAAATGCATTTTCCTTATCCAAAGAAAGGGAAACAGTAGGAAGATTGACATTAGGTGGAAACAGCTCTGGAATACACCACTACATTAAGGTCTCTTCTAAAGAATGAAATAAAATGATTACATGAAGGTGGTAGTAAAAGGTGATTTTCAGAAACCAAATCATTACCTGAACACGCGAAACTTCTCCAGAAGGTGGTAGTATAAAGTAATCCTCATAAATTGTTTCAAAGTCCATAATCCATAATTCCTTCCCATTACATTTTTTCGGTTACATGTCGATGCAGGGATTAGAAAGTTTTGAGAGTGTTGTTCCCTGGTTATATACCCACTTTCAAGTAGGAGGGTAATATTCGTGCAAAGAGGGGAAATCTCATTGACCCAAATGCAATCATATGCATAGGAATAGTAAAAAATAAATGTGAAGTAGTGATAAAAAGTTGATTGTATGTGGAGTTTGTAACTACATGCAGAGGACAGTGAACAAAATTTGACAAATAATATGGCTTTATGTCAAGTCTATTACCACACCCAGAAGTAGCTCAACAAACTTTGAAATAGAAACTTCTGTAATTTTAGGATGTTGTTTTAACCACCCATACAGTTTCTCATACTCACGATGATCCAAATTTATAATTTCCTTCTGAGTATATTCGCCAATGGAGTAATATTTTGCGTCATTTCTGAATATTACAGACCATTTTTCAAGCCACAGTAAGTGCAACTACTCTGACGGAAGACAAATTCTTGTGTTCTCTGCAGAATTTGATACACTTTCCAAATCCGTGTTATTGGAAGAAGCTATATACTTCAATGAAGGAGCATTTTGCAGGTGACCTGAAAATCCCTTCCAACTCCTAGTAAGAAAACGAAGAATATCAACAAACAAATCTCTAGGTAGGAATTTCAACCAACCAAAGCATCGAATACAGGGAGAACACTAATCAAACGATACTTGTTTTTTTTTCCCTGCCTGAGTTTCAGTTGGCTAACAGAGTTTTTTTTTCACTTAAAGTTGACGTCACATAAAACCATTCTCTCATATTTCAATTGGGCCTCAATGGAATCTCTAAGTTGTCTTACATGTCCATGACCAGGAACATTACAACAAAGACACCTTAAAGACCAACTCTTTGATGATAGAGAGAAATGGGAATAAGTATTTAAAATCAACGCAGGAGGATGAGAGTATAATATTACGTATATTTTGGTTCAATTCATCTTAATGGCAGATGCCCTCGATCCTTTTTCTTATTAATGTCGATCTTTTAGAATATGTGCATTGAATAGTCACTAATAGCACATATTAACATTCTCATATCCAAGCAGATTCTCAAATATGACAACCTGTAACATATGCATAGTATTTCAGAGGGACATGACCTCAAAACCTCTTTGGATGACATGTTCATGGATGGCAACATCGTAGTACAATATTGCATTGTTACTATGATGATGCCTTTAAAAAAATAAAATAGCCAACACTTTTTGCAAACTCAAAATGCATGCAATTGTTTTTTATCAGATCCCATGATATTCGACTCTTTATGCATTTTAATGGGAGATGTCCTCGAGCTTTCCACTTATTAAAGCCAATATTTTCGAACCAGTATGGTCGGTTGTCACTTTTAAAAGCATAATTAATTTGCATTGGGAAGGGCAAAAGGTGGCAGGGATGGAGGGGAGCGAAAAAATGCTTTTAAACTTTTCTAAACCCAGGAACGCGTGAACCCGCGAAACTTTGAAGACTCGACTAAGTATGGAAAGGTAGGTTGGACAGACGACATCATTGTAGGTAGAGGCAGGGTTGCGAGTTCGAGGAGTTTGGGGTCGAATTGTAGAGAATGAAAGTTTTGGGTGCAATATGTATACCCCGAACATGGGTTACCAGAGTTCGATAGCACCTATCCACGAACCCAAGTTCATAAAATTGGTTAAGTATGCAAACGAACGACGGTCGATCGGACTCATGATGTGAATATATAGATGGAGATGACTATTTGTCAGTTCACCACACCGAGAACCTGCAAGCACAAAAACGTGACAAAGTATAGAATCAAAAACGCATAATAGAGGGTAATAACAAAAGGAAAAAACGGGCAAGTTTAGAAGAAATTGGATAAATATGAAAACAAATGAAGGTCGGTCAGACTCGTGATGTGAATATATAGATGGAGATGACGATTTTTCAATTGGCCACCTCGGGAACCCGCGACGACAGAAATGTGGCAAAGTATAGAACCAAAAATGCATAATAGAGGGGAAGAACAAAAGGAAAAAATGGGAAAGTTTACAAGAGGAAAAAGAAAGGGGGAGAAGAACGTTATCGCTCACACAAAAACACTTTCTCTCATAAATATGAAGCCATAGAAATACATTAACCATGGGAAAATCATCATCAGCTATGAAATATAGTTTGAACCCGACAAACTCTGGGTCAAGCCATAAGAGATGTAATTTGCATCCACTGCAAAGTTTTGCATATTATTTTATCTCAATAGTATTTTTTGGGGAGCCAACTGTAAAACCATGTAACAACAGATCCAACTGTAGATGCAGTACCCCAACATCACAAAGTTTAAGAAAACAAGAGAAAGCAACAAATAACAACCCAGTTAAGAAGCACCAAAAGGCCCAACTGCAGCCGCATGACCTGAACCCTACAAAGTTGAATAAAAAAACAATAAGTAGCATCCAGCAAACCAAAAAGTAAGCACCAACCAGTAGACCAGGAATGTCGGTGAAGAACAATATTGGCGAAATTCACTGCACACAAGATTGTATCAAAAAATCTGGAGGAAAATGTATTGTAACACATCTGTTAACCAAATATTTCAGGCTGTGAGACTTGTCAGGTAAAATTCAAAGTTGGAAGGACTGTCCAAAGACCTGCCAGTGTGCAAGCAATTAAGAAAGGTGCAGTTTTCACGGTTGGTATTTTTCAATACTGGGAGTGATCAAAATCCTCGTGCAGTCCATCTTTGTATGTGATTACTACGACCAGAGAAGAAGGAATGTAATGTTTCCTTCGTCCCATTCCTGATCGCCAATGTTCGACACAAAACCTATCTCCATCACAGCCACAGTGACACATAGGAAAAGGGAATCATATTTTCTCCTCACATACAAAGATGTTCTGCAAGAGGATTTCGACTCACGCATCCCCAACAGAAAAATTTCCCACCTGCAGATAGAAAGTGAAGCTAATCACGGCACCCAAACCCACGTGTCAACGGGGAACGATAGAAGGCCAATATTCGACACGGAACCTACCTCCATCACAGCCACAGTGATGCATAGGAAAAGGGAATCGTATTTTCTCCTCACATACAAAGATGTTTTACAAGAGGATTTCGACTCAGGCCTCCCCAACAATCAAATTTCCCACTTGCAAACTGTAGATAGCAAGCGAAGATAATCACGGCATCCAAACCAACCCGTCAACGAAAAACACCAGAAGGCCAATGTTGGACACAGAACCGACCTCCATCACAGTGATAGTGACACATCGCAAAATGAAATCGTAATTTCTCCTCACATACAAATATGTTCTTCAAGAGGATTTTGAATCAAAAATCCCCAGTAGTCAAATTTTCCACCTACAAACTGCAAGTAGCAAGAGAAGCTAAACATGACACCCAAACCCGCCCATTAATGGGGAACGACAGAAGGGCAATTCCAATCGCAGTTGCAGAACCCCAACCATGCAAATTGCAACAAGACCAACGGGAAAACAAGAACAACAACAACAAACAAATAAAAAATCAGTGAACATGCAAGAAACAAGCATGAACCAGTGAACCAACAATGTAGTTGAAGAACAATATTGTCCACATTGACTGCAGAGAACATTGCAACAGGCCTGTTAAGTAAAATTTTAAGGTTGTGAAGCGTGTTAGGTAAACATTTAAGTTTGTCAAAACTGCTCTGTAAACATTTAAGAAAGAATGCAATGTGGAAGACCTCTTACGTACAAAAAAACATTTATTATATTATTTTATAACAATAATAAAAAAAAATGAGTAACAATATATGATCAAAAACTTTGGATATGCTAACATATCAAACATTGGAAATAGCGAAGCTGGCAATAAGACCTCCAATCTCTTATCCAATCAGAGCATGACATATATGATATTTTTTATTATATAAAAATCAATGTTTTTAGTTCCCTAGTTCCAACAATAAATATTATGCAAATATTTATGATCAAAAGACAAACTAATATGAAGTCAACCAATTAACCACTCAAATAGAACAATTAAACTACAAATAATACTATATTATAATTCACATATCAAAATCAATCATATTTTCAAAAGCATTATTTTTCTTTTTATCTCTATTCAATAGTATTATTTTTACTCTTATTCAATAGAAACTTAAAGTCCCATAAACATTTAAGCTACAAGACGTTTGTTGATATACATAACATCCGTTTCCATTTAAAAACATAGAACAGTTTTACTTGGAGTCATGGTCTTTCTGGGATTTTGAACCCTGAGAAAAAATATGATTATTTTAATTCATCTCCGTGTAAAACATTATATTTCTGAGACCGTTATGCCGCACCGATGGTAAGTAAACCGTGTCGAGTACGCATAACCCTAGATACCTTCCGGCTTTGGATTTAAGAGATGTAAATATAAAAAGATTTGGTATTTAATAAATTTAGAATAGACAAAACGCTAATGACCTAATATAACTTTGGATTCAAGAGATTTTGATATCAAATAACTTTTTATTTAAGAAGTTTAGACATCAACATAGACATCAATCGTCGTAGGAAGAGTTGAATTAAGGTAGGAATTGCTCTGGTCCATCTTCTCCTCGGAAATCAGTTTGATAACTGTCTCTGAGGTAAAGTTATGGATGTTAAGAAGTTTTACCAAGCCATCCATGAATACAGATTCCAACCATTTTGAAAATATTTGATCAGGATATGAAGAGTACTGCCATGAAGATGCGGCTACAAAGTGATCCATGAGAGTTCTATCGATCTGTAGACAGCCATTACCTCCTGTAACTCTCGCGAGAGCACTGTTGAACTCATCCAACAAACTTTCTTTTAATTGCTCAAAATCAAATGGCTGAAACACGAGGGTTCTGTCTATTAATTTGAAGAAGCCGTTGGAGAAGTATTGCTGAACACAATGGAGAATAGAGAGCTCGTGAGCTGTTAGATCACAGTCATCTTGTAATGCGTTGGTGTGGCTGTAAGTGTCAATATAATTATCTGGTGCTTCAGCATAATAATTCAAATCCAATGCTCCCGCTGATGGCTTGCTAATCCTTTTCTCCGCGGTACATTCTTCCATACAGTCTGCCTTCCGCTTGCATGGGCATTTCCCCACCACGTTCCCCACTTGTTCATTTATGGAATTGATTTTACTGTACTGTTTGCAGTCCACTATAGAAACCTTGGATGTGCATGAGGATGGGGAGGTATTAGTACCAGCTTGAGCTGTTACTAACAGTTTTATACTAGTTTCCTTGATTGCTAGCAACCTGTCCTCGTCCATCGCTGATCCGGAAGTATTATGGTATTCTCTTCCCAGAGACGAGGTCATGATTATGATAGCATCAGATATACATACTTCTCTCCTGCTTGAATCAATTAACTTGCCTGTTTCCATGGCATTAACTAAACTGCTTATCACAACTGTGTCTGCATGCTCTATTTCTTCCAGGAAAACCACAGACTGAGGATTAAGTCTGACGAACCCCGCAAGCCTTTCCAATGTTCTCATCCCTCTGAGACCATGGAAATCCTGGTTTTTTGGATCGATAGAATTAAAATTGTTAAATCCAATGCAGGCAAAATTGTGTTCAGAGCCATAAACGATCTCTGCAAGTGACCTGGCAATTTTTCTCTTGCCCATCTTATCAGGTCCCAGAAATAACAACCATGCATCGCGCTTGAGAACAACAGCCCCTTGCCTTCTAGCCGTTCCCGACCTGCACCTCAAGACTGTCATTGCAATGGCTCGTGTTATCTTACTTTGCCATTTTACCTTCTCCTCTAGTCCTTTGCACAGCATCCTCAGACTTTCTAGGTCGAATTTCCTAAACCTTCCGTTAGATATTTCTGTATTTCGACCAAAACTATCATTGCCCACTGAAGTTGACATTGAATCTGGAGAGCTTGGATTATCTTGCCAGAAAATCCTATCAGAAGGTTTATTGGTGCATCGTATAATATCCACAGCAGAACTCAGCTTGTCTGATATTGTATTTTCATTGTCGCTAGAAGATGCTGATCTGCCAAGACCAATGGTAGTATCGACCTCCAATTTTCTGTCTTGATGAGATTCAGAAGCATTGTTTTCAAAAATAAAATTTCTAGTAGATTTGTCAATAGAATGTACAGATCCCATTAGTGACCAACTGGGGCATTGGGTCGACCTGGGCCTTGATTGGTTCTGAACAGAGGAAATCCAGCTGGGAGATTTAGAAGTGATACAATTACTTTCCCAGGAATTTATAGCGGACTGTTGCATTAACCAAGGCTCTTGCCATACATCTGAAACCATGCTCCATGGGGAGAAATTCAAATTCTGACGTTGCATTTTCATTTCTGATTGTCTACATTCCCGTGGATGAATACTGCGACATTTTTGGTACCATTTCTTTTGCAGGTCGCTCAGTCTTTCAATTGAACCTGTGGTCTGAATGGTACACATGGAAATGTATTAAGATCACAAAAATCTCCCTTTAATCGTTTGCTTCAATGCACAAAGACAATATCTACCTCTATCAGCCCACCCATATATATTGAAGCAACAGTAAGATTGAACCTAATATAACCTCTGAATTTGTAAAATGAATTTACTCTTTCTTTTCTTTCTGACCATTAGAGTTTTGAGAATGGTTTGTAGCTGTCTCCTTAATTGTTATAGATTCGATTTAGCCTAATTAATCTTTAATAAAAAGAGTATATGGGTGCAAAGCTTTAACCATTGCACTTTATTGTTTTTAAAATCATTTTGCTTCAATAAATTTGAAATTAAAATTAAAAAAATTAACATGTATTATTATAATGATTTGAACTATTTTAACAAAAGTATATTTGTATATTTGTAAAGATATTAAGATTTATTACTGTGAAGTAGTTTTTAACACTTAAAGGAATTTATATTAATCTATCGTTAAGGAGTTTAAACTGTAATCTATATTATTAATATAGATGGCTAAGGAGTTTGAGTTTAAACTGTTTTAAATGTTAATGTTGTAGTTTAAATGTTTTATTTTTTGGTTTTTTTAAATGATATTTTCTGAGTATATTTGTTTAAAATCTTATCAGAAATTGTTGGATCTGTAGATTTGAGTGGTTAATTCTGTATAATTAAAATGCTTCAAAAAAATTTCAACACTATAAATTCATTTCTACATTCAAAAAATGTAAAAATACAATTTAAATAATAGAAAATTATGATTCATATAAAAAAAAAACCAATACATAAAACATTTATTAGAAAAAGAGCACAAAAGTTTTAGTTATACATAAAACATTTATCAGAAAAAGAGCACAAAAGTTTTAGTTTTTGATATTAGACAATAAATTAATAATAACCTTAATGTGACTTGTATGAAAGTGAAAATTTATTATTCTTACAACAAACTACTTCAGAAGTTCTTAATATTGGAAAACAGTTGTTTGATCCCTTTTTTACCTACAAATACCCTATTTAACCAAGAAGAGGCACAGCCACCCGTAACGCATAGTATTTTGTGAACATTAAACCATCTTTACCTCATAAACATCTGAAGCTGATCCGGAAGAGCCGTCATTCTTGTTCTTTGGAAGCCAGTAAAGCAGATTGTTACGAGCAATTTCCGCTTCAGTGGATTTGGTAATTGAGTTTTGATGATCTACGAAGATTCGAGCTTCAACCACAAAGTTAGCTGAACATTTAGTGCAGCACGTCAAACTGTCAATATCAACGTCTGAACTTGCAGTTTGGAATTCCGGTATTTTTGGAAAGGATCCTTTGCCACCCTCCATCTTCGTATTTTGAATTGTTGCACTGTGTTATTTCATCGCACAAACTCTTCTATTAGTGAAAAAGTCTTCCAGAAACTGTGAGATATGCACATACAGACGATACTAAGGATCATAAGCGAAGAGTATTTCAGTAAGTATAAAAATGCTTTTGAAATAAACTCGATATCGAAAATGTCTCGTTTACTGTGCGCTCGATAAAGAGCTATTACAGAAACATACATGGACGACAAAGAAGAGAATTGAATAAATTTGTTTCAACACTTTCGTTGCATTCTAAAGATTAACTTTAAAAAATCTATATAAATATATGTTCCGAATAAGAATGAACTCTTTTTATGGTATTTATGTTTTATTGGAGTTTGTTTTTATGAAAATTTCATATATATATATATATATATATACTAACTTGGTAATGATTTTTCATTTATCAAATTTATATAAAAATATTAATAATAAATTTCAATATTTTTTTTATATATTTGTTTTAATTTTTTTCATTAAAAAAAGTTTATTCATTTATTTTTGTTTATTATTTTTTTTTTATCATAGGTAATAATGTTTAGGAAAAAATTATATATGATGATGATGATTAGCGTCCACTAAGACTCTATCTAACCCAAGCATTAAGAGAAGCTTTCCAATATCACCATAGTTTTGTTGAGTTAAGAAGTTATGAAGGTTGGTAGTGTGACAAATATTTTGAAAATGACATATAATTTGGGTATAGGTTGGACAATCTAAGAGAACTTGTTTTTCATCTTCAACCTTCTTAGTGTCACAAAGGTGATAGACTCTTTCATCCCATGGGGTTTTAGGAATTGACCAAGCCCACTTTCACTATAGAGCTCGTGAGAATTCATTCTTATCTTAGCAATGCTTATTTTTTCTTTACACTTGTCAAAATAGATGGATAATTTTGATCTTCTAAATTAGGGTTGATTACATCCTTATCATACCTTAATTTGTTTTTTCGTCTAACTCGTTATCACACCACATTTTTTCCTTAAATTTTGATTTGATCATACTTTTAATAGTATCTTTATTCTGCAAAATGGTGTCTTCCATGATTCCCCAATATTTTAGTCAAGATCGGGCATCTTTATGCCATCCTCACTTGAGTCGATGGTGGTTACGACTTGATTTTGAAGCAATTTTAGGAAGCCTCTTGTCTTCCATCTGGTTTAACTTGTTCTTATACATTATGTATCTAGTCATAGTCATGCTCTCAATGGGGGAGAAGCTTTCTTCTAAGAGGAGGATGGGATAGGGTGTATTTCCTTTAATTTTGAGATTATAGGTCATAAAATTCTTTTGTATTTTCTCTATCTTTCTCCAAGATTCACCAGAGATACTACAACCCTAGACTTCACATCCATAAAGAATAACAGGTGTAACAAAAGTCTCAAAGAGGATTTTCTTCTTATCCCAACTCCAAAGAAGAATAATGTTTAAGAAAAAATTATATGTGATAATGATGATTAACAACCACTAAGACAGAATTGGTCTATCAGACCCAAGCATTAAGAGAAGCTTTCCAATATCGCCATAGTTTTGTTGAGTTAAGAGGTTAGGAAGGTTGGTAGTGTGACAAATATTTTGAAAATGACATATAATTTGGGTATAGGCTAGACAATCTAAGAGAACATGCTTTTCATCTTCAACCTTCTTAGTGTCACAAAGGCGACACACTCTTTCATCCCATAGAATTTTAGGAATTTACCAACTCCCAGTTTCACTATGGAGCTCGTGAGAATTCATTCTTATCTTAGCAATGCTTATTTTTTCTTTACACTTGTCAAAATAGATGGATATTTTTGATCTTCTAGATTAGGGTTGATTACATCCTTATAATACCTTAATTTGTTTTTTCCTCTAACTCGTTATCACACCACATTTTCTCCTTAAATTTTGATTTGATGGTATTTTTAATAGCATCTTTATTTTGCAAAATGGTGTCTTCCATGATTCTCCAATAGTTTAGCCAAGATCGGGCATCTTTATGCCATCCTCGCTTGAGTCGATGAAGGCTACGGCTTGATTTTGAAACAATTTTAGGAAGCCTCTTGTCTTCCATGTTCTTTAACTTGTTCTTATACATTAGGTATCTAGTCATAGTCGTGCTCTCAATTGGGGATAAGCTTGTTTCTAAAAGGAGGATGGGATAGGGCATATTTCCTTTAATTTTGAGATTATAGGTTATAAAATTATTTTGTATTTTCTCTATCTTTGTCCAGGATTCACGAGAGATACTACAACCCAAGACTTCATATCCATAAAGAATAACATGTGTAAAAAAAGTCTCAGAGAGGAGTTTCTTCTTATCCCAACTCCAAAGATTGGTTGATTTACAATTGTTTTCAAGCCCATAATAAGCTTTCCACCCCTTAATAATTTTTTTCTCAATGTTATAATTCCATTTGAACATGTGGTGAATATCAATTCCAAGATATTTGTAGGAAGTCACTTCCTCCAATTTGTTGTTGTCATAAACAAAAGTACCATAAGTGATCTTATTGGATTTAATAATCATGACCTTAGTCTTATCAGTATTAACAGTCATACCCATATTGGAGCAAAAATCCTTGAGGATTCTAAGTTGGTTTTCAAGATCATGGGGACTCCTTATCATAAGAACGATATCATCAGCATAAAGAAGAAGATTGATGACTATACAAGTGAGGGTAGGTTCGACACAACCTACTTTTTCCAAGCAATCTTCTAACTTGTCAATGTATATATGCCAAAAAGGGTATAGGATAAGGGACAACCTTGTTTGAGTCCCATATTGCAATTAATCTCTTTCGACCATCCCTCGGTGTTTTTAAACTTAGCAATAACTTTCTCATACATCCTTATTGCAGAAGCCCTCAACTCGAGAGGCAATTTTATCTCTTCCAACCTATTCCAAAGGTTTTTCCTAGGAACCATGTCAAAAGTTTTTCTAAAGTAAACAAAACAACAAAAAAGATTGGTTTTAGTATTGTGAAACTCCTCTGCAATGATCCTAAAGGTAAAAAGATGATCCAAAGTTGAATGATATCTCATAAACCCAACCTGACCTTTAGCTCTTTCACCGTGACTTTCTATCCAAAGGTTAATCTTCTTTTCCAAAATACTTCCATAAAGCTTGGCTAAAATCAGGATAATCACAATGGTCCTCTAATTAGAGGGAATGTTTCTATCCCATTTTAAAAAAAGGAAACAATGAGGCTTTGTATTCAAGGTTTAGGGAATCCCTTCTTAACTATTGAATTGAAGAGCTTGTGTATGTGAGGGATAAGAATAGTCCCTCCAATTTTAAAATATTCAGCTTGGTAGCCTTCAATGTCCTTAGCTTTCCCATTTGCATTCCACTTAACTCCAAACTCTATGTCATCTAAAGAAAAAACTTCATCCTCTGTAGGGACAATAGGAATGGTGTCCGTGGAATTAGGGAACTCGTAAACACTTTTAAGGTAGGAATTCCAGTCCCTTAAGAGAATCATATTATTTTATTTAGTATTGCAGTTTAGAATTTGGATCTTGAACTTCTTAGGATCTATCTTAGATAGTTGTGAAAGATGCTCTTGCCTTTTATTGATATAGTACATTTTTTTTCCTTTTAATTAGGGATTTGTACGTATTGATCTTATCGAGTTTTAAGGACTCATTAGAAGCATCCCTAATGGCTTTCTTAGAGATTCCACATTCTTTATTATACCAAGGGTTAATGGTTCTATTATTCTTTTTAGAGGACACCTCCAAAAATAACTTGTTAATAAAAGTGAAAAGAATAATTGTAAAATTATAATAGAGTTCCTCATTGTTTTTTTTTATAAGTTAGAAGATTTAATCCACTATTTAAATTCTTAAAAAAAATCAACTTTACTATATAATCTATATTGTTTATGTTTTTTTTTATATATATAAGTAAGAGGTTTTATATATAAGGGCCTTCGAAAAACCAAACCATAGTTACAAAAACTTGATAACAACCGGATTGTAGTTACTGAACCGCCCCAAAAAGGGGAAACCAGTTCAGCCAACCGGGTAAGTTTAGCATCTGAGAACCTAACAGTGTTAAAGAACAAAGCTAAGCTGACTAAATTGTAACTAAAAGGAGCAACTATTAAAAAGAAAAGATCCCTTGAGGGGTTATACACTTGGCAAGTAACTTGGCCAGGTGGAAAGAACAGCCGCGTGTCACGGCTCCTCCTCAACAGGTGTCCCTTTGCTTTCCAAATGCATGTCAGTGTCCATGATCCAAATGGATCTCCGCACGTGAAATAACTTCGTAATTTGCGCCATGTTGATTTTAAGGTGGCGACAAAAGTGTTTAAGTGATGCTTTCTTGAGTTTTATTAATAACTCATACATTATTATTATTCACTTGTAATTAAAATGATTAATATTTGTGAGAGAAAATTTGTCTCACATATTATTCATTTATTAATTATGGAAATTGGTTTTCATGTGAGAAACCACCTCACACCAATTTGCCATTTTTTTTCTCAATTGTAGGTTGAGAGAATCAAGGGCATGGTTGGAAAGTCTTCAAGGGTAGTTTTGAGACTTTTCCATTTTTAAGCCTAAGATAGTTGAAGATCCTACTTTTAAGGATCTTGTTTTTCCTTCTTTGTAATCAGATCCTACAATTGTGGATCTTGTAATTAATGCTCTTAGTTGGAGAGTGAGTAAAGAAAAACTATATATTCCTTATGTGAGCCATGTTGAAGAGGGAGGAAGAAAGGAGAGAGTGCTTAGCTATTGAAAGCCATAGTGTTGAGCTAATGAAGAGCCATAGTCCTTGAATGTAAGAGAGATTTAAGAGCTCACTTTGAAGAAGGAATATAGAAGATCTACGTTCTAGTTGGAGCAGGTCCGAAGACGTAGCCCCAGAGGTGGAGGGGTGAACTTCGTTATCAACATCGATTGTTTCTCTCTTATTTGCCTTCATGTGTTTTTCTCTATTCTATGTTTATGTGTTTTAATGCATTATGATAAATGAACTAATATGCTCAATAAAACCTATATAATCCATAGTCAATTTAAAGATCCTCACATTGTAAACATTTGGGAGAGTAGTACTTGACCCGTTTACGGATCAAGTGGTATCAAAGCAGGTGACTTCTTTGCAGGATGGGCTGAAAGAATGCAAGAGTTACAAGAGATCAATGACATCATTCAAGCTGACAATGCAGAATTAAGAAGATGTTTACAAGTAGCTGAAGAGGAGAAGCAGGAGCTTCAAGAGATGCTACGAGCCAAAGAAGAGTTATTGGCTAAGTTGCAGAAGGTTGAGAAGATGGATGTTGCATCTCAAACCAAGGTATATGATGTTTCTTCATGTTCTGTTTTCTCTCCATATGAAACTAATGTTGGCATGAAGATCCTCAAATGGGGTATAGAGGAGGTGGACTTGGCATTAATGGTCAAGGAGTCACCCAACCATTGGAGGTTGTACCAAGACAACCATTTGCAGGCTTGGGTTATGGACATGAAGAGAAAGGAGAATGCTCGAAAGTTGCTGAAGAGAAAGCCATCTCTTCACCACTGGATTCCAAGAAGGGAATCAAGACAATTAGTCCTCATCAGTTCAAGGACAAGTCAGGAAGGTATAACAGTCATTCAAGTTCTTCTTTTTCCTATAAGAGAAATGATTGCTTCCATAGATCTTCTAACCGTGATGTAGTTAAGCATCAAACAAAGAAAATGTGGGTTAAGAAGACGGATGTGTCCATGAGAAGTGAGACCAAGAAAAAGAAGAACCTTTTGTATCCTCCTGCAAGGAATGTACAGCTGAATGGAAAACGAAGGAATTTCTACAATTTCTGCAAAATCAGTGGCCGTTGGGAGAAGAAGTGCTGGAAATTGCACCTTGAAATTCACCACAAGTCAAGCAAGCAGAATGTAAAAGAGCCTGTGAAGAAGGAGGCTCCATCCACCATTGGAAAAACACAATTATGAGATGAAAGTGCTTGGTGCTGGTTCGGTAAGCAGTTCATAATGTTTCTGCAAGTTTTATTTCTACTATGTTGCAAAATTTTGAGTTTTATAGGGGCAGGTATCTCTCTTTTGATGGAAAACACTCAAAAAAATTTCGACTCGGAATCGAGAAGTAATGGCATCATTGCAAAGGACTGGACGAGAGAAATCCAATGTCGTGAAAATCGCGCCAAACGACCTCCGAATGAGAAAGTTGCTTCTTATCTTGGATCTGGTCGATGGTCGCAGCCGAATTATCAATAGCAGCCGATGAAGACAGCAAGATCACAAAAAATGGATACGCAGCCTGCAGTCTTAGTGATCATGAAATCTGTAACCCTCCATGTAGCCTTCATTAGCTGGGGCCTTCAAAATGTTCAAGTTAAAGCCGAAGATTTGCATGTTATTACACAGGCAGATCGGTTAGAGGGGAAATTAAATTTGAAATCCTCGTCTTTGGATGTTGTCGTATCGATCTCTGGACTCCACACACAGCAATGGTTGTTGGAACTCGCGAGGGTTCTCAGACCGGGAGGGATTATCATCCTTCAAAACCCTAATTCCGCAAATGATGATGTTAAAGAGACACGTGACTACTCTGTTTATTACCTGACCGGAGCTAAATCGACCGTGTATTGGACTGTAAATTGAGAGAATAGGGAAGCAGACTGGGATCCGTGAAGAAATCAAAATTGAACATCTAGTTTTGCAGGATAACATATGCAGGCCCTCATATCTGAGCAAGGAGGAGTACGTCAATTTTCTGGATATTTTGGTGGCCCATCATTCTGACCATGTTGGAAATGAAGATGATGGGAAGTGCTCGTCCATAGCAATTCAGAGAATCGACGCACCGGCGAGCAAAGTGTGGTCGGTTATTCGGAGGTTCGATCAACCTGAAACTTACAATCCCTTCATCAGGAGCTACTCCGTCAATGGGGATGTCAAGATCGGATGCGTGAGGGAGGTGAAAGTCATATCGGGGCTTCCAACTAAGAACAGTGTCGAGCGCCTCGAGATTTTGGACGAGGAGAAGAAAATTATTAGTTTCAAAGTGTTGGGAGGAGAGCAGCGCCTTTGGAATTATCGATCCATCACCACAGTGAGTGAGTTTGTCAGGGATGAAAGGGCTTGGACTATTGTTGTGGAATCTTATGTTTCAGATATTCCAGAGGGGAATTCTAGAGAAGATACCCACACCTTCATTGATACCATAGTCATATCTAACTTGCAATCCCTGTCTACATTAATCTCACAACACACATCTCAACGGAAACAGAGTAAACTTTCTGCCACTCAATATTGATCCATATTGATTCACTATGTATGACCAATTGATAGTATGAATTTATGTAACAAAAATATCACAAGGTCTAAGCAACGGTACTTGAATTGTGATTGCTTGATGACTGAGACGTCAGATCAGATAAAACATTAAGAAGAAGGTCACGCAGAAGGATGATCTCATCGACGAGGATAGTTTGATCTATGACCCGATTTTCTGCATGAAAAGAGAAATTTGGCTGTCATAGAGGAAAATCGTTGAACCAAGCTGCAGTGAACACGTTTTTCCCACGCGTTTTTCCAATACGTCATCACTGAACACAAGCTTTCCTATCAGTGGCCCGGGAAGCAACCCTTGGGCTCTTTTCTTTATCTTTGAGACATGCAATGCAGTTAGAAGGTAGACACTTAGTGGAATTACGCATTGTTGGTTCAACATTGATGGTTGCGGATACATTAGGGAACCAAGAGACAGTTGAAAGAAACATGGAAGCTCTAGGTGCTTTAGAATTGTTCACAAATAGAATAGAAATCAATTCACCATCTCTAATTGGCAAACTAACTGATCAGCAAACGTGGCCTCTGCCTTCTCTGTATAGCTCAGATCTGAATTTATTGTTTCTGGAGAAATTGCTAATAAAATATCTTGGAAATCGAGCACAGAAAAACCATGAAAGTCGAGCGCAGAGAGGGTATGGTTTTCCCATCTTATGCACATTATTGGCACATTGAATTATCATGTAATTTCCATTTGGCATTTCAAAATTGGCATGTAAATTGTTGCAAATGCCATGTAAATTATTGCAAATGCCATGTAAAGGCCATAATTACTTGATTATGAAGCATTGAAAAAGGCTTGTTTAGCCACTCTTACGTGAGGAAGAGTGAGAGGCGTATTTTTTCACATTAAGCCTTGTTGGCTTCTTTGTAAAAATTTGATTGAGGCATTTTTGCCTAAGCCTATTTCTGACACTTTCATGTAAACTTGACCAATGAGTGTGGTTATAAACTCTTGGCAAGTGTTTCAAAAAATGTAAACAAGTATGATCAGTCACAGATCCAGGTTATCATCAATTAAAGGTTGCAGCAGTTGGAGATGTGGGCATTTGCATTCCGATTATAAAGAACATAGGTGAAGGAGTCTTGAGGGGATGTGCCTTTTTCAGGCATTTGCGTTGTAGCAGTTGCAGATGTGGGTGTTTGCATTCCGATTCCGAAGAACATGGGTGAAGGAGTCTTAAGGGAATGTGCCTTTCAGAGACATTTGCATGCACTTGATGATGGATTGAAGCTGATACTTTTGGAGACCAAAATTTTCTTTTGTGGGGAGGTGTGATCCAAATGGATCTCCGCATGTGAAAGAACTTCGTAATTTGCACCATGTTGATTTTAAGGTGGTGACAAAAGTGTTTAAGTGATGCTTTCTTGATTTTTATTAATAACTCATACATTATTATTATTCACTTGTAATTAAAATGATTAATATTTGTGAGAGAAAATTCGTCTCACATATTATTCATTTATTAATTATGGAAATTGGTTTTCATGTGAGAAACCACCTCACACCAATTTGTCATTTTTTTCTCAATTGTAGGTTGAGAGAATCAAGGGCATGGTTGGAAAGTCTTTGGGTAGTTTTGAGACTTTTCCATTTTTAAGCCTAAGATGGTTGAAGATCCTACTTTTAAGGATCTTGTTTTTTCTTCTTTGTAATCGGATCCTACAATTGTGGATCTTGTAATTAATGCTCTTAGTTGGAGAGTGAGTAAGGAAAAACTATATATTCCTTATGTGAGCCATGTTGAAGAGGGAGGAAGAAAGGAGAGAGTGCTTAGCTATTGAAAGCCATAGTGTTGAGCTAATGAAGAGCCATAGTCCTTGAATGTAAGAGAGCTTTAAGAGCTCACTTTGAAGAAGAAATATAGAATATATATGTTCCAGTTGGAGCAGGTTCGGAGACGTAGCCCCAGAGGTGGAGGGGTGAACTCCGTTATCAACATTGGTTGTCTCTCTCTTATTTGCCTTCATGTGTTTTTCTCTATTCTATGTTCATTTACTTATGTTTATTTGTTTTAATGCATTATGATAAATGAACTAATATGCTCAATAAAACCTGTATAATCCATAGTCAATTTAAATATCCTCACATTGTAAACATTTGGGAGTAGTACTCGACCCGTTTACGGATCAGTCCACGGTGCCCTTGCCCCTATTGGCAGCTGGCAGGGCATCTCCCGACAGAGTGTGCACATGCTGGCCTATGGCTGTCACCGCTTCCATGTCCTCATGCTAGACCTGCTCCGCAACAACCCCTGCTACACTCAACGTCCTAACGTTTCTGTTGTCGCCTTCTGAGGAGGGCGCCTCTGTTGAAGTCATGCCTGCTGGGTAGTAGGGAGAGGCGTCTTGGAAGGTAGATAGAAGCTGAAGGAGGGTCGAGATCCTTCCATCCATAAGCTGCATTCGAAATTGGAGGTCCTGCATTTCCTGACGGAGTTCGAAGACCAAATCATAGAGGATGGTGAAACTCTCTTTCAGCTGCAGATCAGGCTTGGAGTCGGTAGAAGTGGACGTGTTTCTTCGAGCGCCTGGAACAGGAGGTGGCGGCCCCATGGGCGACTTTGAGGAACCAGTAACCGGTGCATGGGAGGGATTGGATGTTCTGGAGGTCAGTGGAGCGACAAGGTGGCGCAAAGAAGAGCCCAACAATCTTTCAATTATGGCTAAGCAATCAAACCAGGAGACAGGCGAGGTGGAGGAAGCGAGAGGTGTTAGCTCAGGCAGCAGAAGCAGTGAGGAAAGTGTTGAGGGTGAATCAGGGGGAGAAACCGATGCTCGGGGCCGAGGAGGATGCCAAGGAGAGCCCCTTCACGGTCGTCCTCGTTGACGTGGCATGAGTTGAATACGGAAAAGGATTTGGTGTTCCAGGAAAATGTGGAGAGCCTGGAGTTGGTCGGGACCTGTGAGCACCATGAAAGTCCGAGCATAACCAGGCCAGGGTAGCGGAGGAATGTGGGAGTCAGTCCTCGAGAGAGGGAGAGGAGCACAAGCAAACAGAGAAGCCATAGAACAATGCGTAATGGAGGTCAGGTGAAACAAAATTAATTCTGCTACAATCGACGTGAAAGATAATTAATGCAAGGTAGAGTCAGCGGTGGTCGGCACGAGCTGGTCACATGGCTCTCCGCCTTGCTGGCTCATCCGCTCTCCCTCTGTATGCCATGTGGTCTACACTAACACCCCATCCGGGGGCTATATTGTTTATGTTATTCATAAATTACTTTTTCATATATTTTTTTATACTTTTAATTTATTTTATCAATAATTTAATAATATTTTAATTAAAAATAAAAATAAAATAATTTATTTTATTAATAATTTAATAATATTTTAATTAAAAATAAAAATAAAATAATCCCCATGTAAGTCTTATGAATATTTGGCTATTTTGCAACATGATCTAACTTTATCTTAACCAAAAAGTATCGTACAACGAAAAGACTATGGACGATTTGTGATAGCATACTAAATTGTTGTAGTGGGTCTCATATATTGAGATATTTTTAAGTTTTAAATAATATTATAATATTTGCATTTTTTTTATTAAAGATGATGAAATTGTTTTTGGATTATTGGATCTTTAAAAATTAAAAAGAATTGCTTGGTTTTTTAAATAATATTACGTTTTATGATTGAGAAGATTAAATAGAAATCATACATGGTAAGTTAATAAGTTATTTTTTTCAAAAAAAAAATAATTTGCATTAATTGAATAAATAAATATCCATATTGTATATGTCATTTTAAGATAATCTTTAATAGTGATGTTACATAATAATAATAAAATATATGTAAAAAACTTGACAATTAGTATTTTATTAAACTTTTATGCATACTATTATATATAATATAATAGTCTAATATTACCTCTAACCAAATTAAAAAGAAAGTAAAAAAAAATTAAAAGTAATCTATAAATTCTCATAAATAATCAGATATCATAAAAACTTATCATTCTTCAAAAAAAACTAGAGACTATGACTAAAACAAAGAACTATTTTTATCATTCTTAAAAAAACTAGAGCCTATGACTAAAACAAAGAACTATTTTTAAGTGACAACATTATAAGCTAAAGTTGATTAGAATAGATATAAAAGAGTTTAATACCATCATTATAATAAAAACTTATCATTCTTTAAAAACAACTAGAGCCCATGATTAAAAGAAAGAACCATTTTTAGGTGACAATATTATAAGCCAAAATTTATTAAAATGGATATGAAAGAGTATGAGGATAAGACTTTTTATTTTTTGATCTCATAAAGTGCAAATAACTATTTCTGCTTGAAATATTTCCTTAGAAAGTGCATTTGCTTCCCTATTATGTGCCAAAATTGATTAAAATGGATATGAAAAAGTACGAGGATAAGACGTTCTATCTTTTGATTTCATAAAGTGCAAATAATCTATTTCCGCTTCAAGTATTTCCTTAGAAAGTGCATTTGCTTCCCTATTATGTTGTTTGTACACATGCAGAATTCAATACTTCTTCATACAGGGATCTTGAAAATAGATTTTCCATGTCACAAGCTCCCCTCATCTAGTTGATCACCACCATAGAATCATCAAAGAATAGAAGTTTCATGATTCCTCTTTCATCATTGGGAAATAATAGTAGTTTCAAAGATAAAAATTCAACATAATCATTTGTTTCCCTACCCTTTGCTTTGAATGTGAACAACCCCTCCAATGCCACAAATATGTGGGACAATTGGATTACCCCATCAAATTAATTCCATGCCCCACTATTATCAATTTGTTCTTTCCTAATAGATGGATGAGGTTTGAATTTAGGATGAATTATCAAAAAGTGACTTACTCCGAGATACACATTGAATAGAGAATATGTTCCTTTCCTCAAAAATGCTTGATTTCTAGCGAGCCATGCTCCCCATGCTACAATTATAGAATGGACCTTGAATCCTTTTAACTCATGTTTAGATAGCTTGATTTTTAGACAATAAACAATTGTATCTCCTTTCCATCCATCTTTCAATCTAGTCATAAATTCCAATTCCCTCTAATCATGTGACCTGTGTAAGTGCATTAACTAAGAACAATAACTAAGAAAGTGACATATTGATTCCTTCACAAACCTTGCATAGTGGACATCTTCTTGGCCCTTGATTATTTATGTTTTGAAGTACCTCCCATGCAAGATATTTTTTACCGATAGCTAACCACATGAAGTTTTTGAACTTCAAAGGAGATTTGATTTTCCAAAGTGCTCTGTCGAACCATTGCACATCTTTAACCCTCTCCTTTTTGCAAAAATCCTTATAGCCTATCCGAGTATAAAGTTCCAAAGAAATATTATTTTGACTATAATATCTCATCCACTAAATATTTTACTCTCGCATGGTTGGACTTAAGGGTGCTATTTAGGTATCTTAGATTTCACCTCCCCTTCTAGAAATACCCATAAAATTTACTTACCTCTATTATAAGTGCTAAATTGTAGATAACTCTAGATATATAGCCTCAACTATATTTTAGATACCTTTATCATGGAGTATATTGATTAGGTTTTGTGGAAGTTGATGTTCTTCCCCATTTCCTATCAAGGACTAATAGATATGAGCACTCTCTCACTCTCTCCCCATTACCAATTCTCCACACCAACTAATGAAATGGATAACACAATTATCTTCCAAATAATTGACATATTATGAATGAAAGTTGGTACACTCTAATTGCCTAGTAAATATCCCTCCCATTGACAACCACCTATTACACTATATATTTATTATCTTTTTCAACCTTAGAAAATTAACCATATTTTATTCCATAGTCATTGAATTTAATATAAAACCTAAAATACTTAAATCCTTCTAATCTATTAATAAAAAATAAACTTAATATTATCTTCATTAATAAACCTAATATTATTTTCATTTATGAAAATAAATTAAGTGAAAAAACCCTTTCATTTAACTAAAACAAGTGAGATAGACAATCTTCCCTACTTTATACTTAAAAAAATCCAATTCTTTTGTTCCTAATAAAGCCTTTTCTTAGTCTTATTTTAAATAATATTAGAAAGCTAACAAGTCATAAAAATACACAATATTACAAATATTCAATATTTTGAAATTAAAATGTTCAATATTTTGAAATTAAAATGTTAAATGGAGAAACATATTTTGATGTATACATTTAAATTATAATAAATATTATAATTAATTATTAATAAATATATTTCAATTATCATATATATTAAATTTTATTTAATAACAAATTAGTTAAATAGTTTATATTTAAGTTTTATTTTATTTCACTAACATTAAATTTATTTAAATTAATTATATTAATATAAATTTATTTATTTATTTAACAAAATACAATTTTCCATTAAAAAGAGATGCAACCATCCAACTGGTGTGACCTTACTACTTGACTTGTATAAAGGCTTCCCTATTTCCTTTCTTGAAAAACTATTTTGCAAAAATCATTAATTTCAAAAATTCTCACCCAAAAACTATTTTGCAAATCATTAATTTCAAAAAATTTCATGCCCATAAGAATTGGGGTATTCATCCTGTTACCAACCTTTGACAACAGATGAACCGAGGTCTAGTTCAGAGCTTGTTTCATGTCTTGCTGAACAGTAACTTCTTCCATAGCAGCCAATGAATCCATTCCAAGCAATCCAACAGATGCTACATGAGAGCCTGCTTATCTGAGTTCCTCATATACTGATCTCTGTTCCAATTCCAGCTTCATGACTCTTCGTTGGACCAATTTGATTTTCTCCTCGCCTTCGTCAAGCCTATCCCTCTTACATTCTACACTGTTATCCAACAAGATTTGCTTTCTCTTAAGTTTTTCTTCCCTTGCATTTGTCCTTATCTTTTGTCTTTGAATTACCCGAGTGTCTCTCAATTTTTTCTACGCCCATTCTTTACAGCAACCTTCCCACTTTCTCGCTTACAGGACATTCTTGTACTTCATTGTTATTCCTTTGGCATCTACAAATTCCTTTGTGCAACTCCAAGTTTTCATAGAAAGCACATCCTTCAGGGTGTTCCAGCAGAGCATCAATATTCTCATGCCCGAGTCCATTAAGGCATCCACCTTTCTTCACAACGAGACAACTTCCAATCCACCTCCACGCCTGAGAGGAGCCACTCTGAATGCCTTTTCCACAACTCTAAAACCGACGAAATGAGGCTGATAAATAACGAAATGATGAAGGATTTCTGAATCCTTCTAAACTTAATGCCATAAACGCAACACCATTCCATCGTGACAGCATAGAGTTGTGATACAGTTATGAGATTAGCGGTGGGTTAGAAATAGTTCATTTACTATATAAATCTGGATGAAATTACAATTTTATGTTGTTTAAATTGCATTTTTAATGCATAAATGGATATAGCATGCTGAAAAACTTTTAAAACATTCCAAACACAGTCACTCAAATTTGCAAATCCAACACTTTGTACCAGAGTTCAAACATCTATGTTATATATATATATATATATATATATATATATATATATATAAGTGTTACTTACTTACATAATATAACATCTATGTTATATATATATATATTACTTATTTACATAATATAACATCTATGTTATATTGGATGTATGTGACAACATCTATGTCATATTGGATTATAGAGTGCTTCTTAATATAGTTATTTATTTTTATGGCTTTTAGGTTTTCACTAGAGGTTTCTTAGTAATCTCACAATCTTGGTCAAATAGATTTTCATCTTTATAAGTTTTTTTAGAGTACTTATGAGAATTTTGTTGTAAATTTATGATAAAGATTTTTATTGTTATTACTTTTCTAAATATTTAATTCATTTTTAAATTCATTAGAAAAAAGATTGACTCTCTTTTGTCAAATATTTAAATATTTTTCACTATTAAAACATTAATCATTCTAATTTTTATGTAGAGAAATGTTCAGAGTTAAAATAAACGCTATGTGATCACATGCAATATCCATACTATTGTTAAAACCATGGTACAAGTTACTAGGATACATTTCTATCATCAAATTTCCATATCAAATAAACATTATTTTCATTTTGAAGATTAACAATATCATGTTCTAAGTTATTGTAAAAGAATTTTTTATTTTTATTATTTTCTTTATAAAATTTACAATTTATAGATATTTATAAGTGTAAAAAAACAAAATATTATTAAAAAGTTTTTTTTAATAATATATATGTGTTATTAGAAAACGTTTTTTTAATAACTCTTTGTAAGGAAGAAGGTTATGCATAATATAACAATCTATTCATTCAAACCCTTTGCTAGAGGATCTTTTATTCCAATTAAGCACAAAACAAACCTATCCATGTTTATCCATGTTAGAGACACTAAATTCTTCATATTCCCATGTTTCTTTCATGTTTCGAAAAATAATGCTATTTTCATTTAAAATCCAACTTGACTTCAGACCCTACTTTTATTTCATGTTTCAACAAGCAAGATAAAGCTCGGGACCTTACTTTTAGGGAGAGTTATGAAGGTTCCAAGAGAAGATATCAAGTTTCTCAAGCTCTTATCTATAATTTGTTTTTTGTTTCTTATTTCTAAATATTGTTTTTCTAATATTTCTAAAATCATTGTTTATTTTCTTTATTTTTTAATTTTTTTTAGATTTAAATTTTTTTTAGACAAGTTGATTTCCTGTTTTGGAATGAAATTTTCATTTATAAAAATTGGGTAAGATTATTTTTAATATTTAATATTTATTTTTAATAAAATTATCTTAACTAAAAATTTATTTCTATATTCTCTTAATAAAAAAATTATTTCTATACTAAATAAATCTATACAAATTTTTTTAATGAGATAAATTGTTTCTATTTATAAATATTTATTTAAATGTTTTCTTATACTTCTTTTTAGTTACAAAAGTTGAAGTTCTATTATTTTTTTCTTTTCCACTTTGATGAAACTAAAAAAAGTTTCCAATTTCCTTAATTTTATTTTTATTTTTATTTTTTTATTTAAAACATGTTTTTAAAAAATAAAAAATATGACACACATGATTTAAAAAAATTAAATTATTTTATCTTTCTTATAAAAAATGAACATTTATATAAAAAATCTAAATCTAATTTACTAAGCCTCCTTAATTTATTTAACATGGACACCTTAGCTTTTACGGTAAGAATAAATAATACATTAAAAGTGCAAATGAATTGAAATAAAATGATACATGAAAATTTATTCATATTTTCAAGTCTCCAAGAGTTATGTCCAAGTCTAACTTTGCAATTTTGTAGACATGTGATACGGTGGCAATTCTCACTAAGCAACTTGGCTCAATCAAAGATACTTCACTTGAACTACGCCTCTTCACCAAGAGCATACCCATACTTTGTTCTAGGCTATGGATGAGTCACATCCTTACTCTATGCAAGTTAGTTGTATATTTGGAAATTTGTTAATATTCTTTAACATTTAATCAATTTGGCATACAACAAAAAACATGTGAAACACAAGAGACAGATATAGTGCAAGCAACACCAACTATGCCTAATACCTTGCTTCGTTTATTGTATTGTCTCACAACTCTTCCTTATACATCAGAACTGTCCAGACCGATGGTTCTGTCACACCAAGACTTCCCTTGTGTTCCTCCTTGCCTCATCTAGAGGTGTGCCCCACTTGTGCGCCCAACCTTAGAACTCCATGTCTCTTGCCTTCACTTTCCTCTTGTCTTCCTTTGGTTGTGCGCCCTTTCTCTTATAGGACCCCAAGGGTCACTTGTGTGAAACATCATGTCTTTTGGGTCTATTGCACCCCTTTGTGAATCGTCACACTCAACCAAATCGTTGCATCCCTCTGTGGATCAAGTGTGCCTAAATGAGCTTGCTTTCCCATCAATCGTCGCATCTATTGGACTAACACATCCCCCTTTCCTTATGCTCTTCCTTATGCCAATTGTTGTGACTCTTTGTGGGTGTGTGGATGGGGTCGTCCAACCTCTTTGGTGCACCCATGTCGGCAAGGGCAGATGGGTCCACTACTTGGGAGTACTCCCAAGTTTTCCTGCCCTTTACCAAACAAAATCCAAGTCTCTATCGTCCATCGCAAGGGAAGAAGTGTGTGTTCCCCCTTGGGATTGCACGACACCATCGTTCCCCAAGGTTTTCCGACCCACACCCATAATACAAATTCTTTCCCAACCGATCGTTCCCTCCTTGTGCTTTTTGCTCGTCCCATCGTTGATTCTACCCAAAGAGAACACACTCTCGATGGGTGTCTCAAAAGGCCTTACACATATGGTAATAAGATGAAATACTCCTAGTATGAACATGATCCTCAATCTTGCAAAAATGTATATTCTACAAATCTTCAATAATGGCCAAATAAACCAACAAAAGTATTTTGATAAATTTGATTAATCATGTCTTGGCTTCGTTGGATGAGATGTATCAATTTTTTAAATGACTTAATATAAATGTTCTATATATTTTAGAACATTTCAAATAACTATGATCAAAATCCAATTATATAATTGTTGATAAAATTACCATTTTTCGTTACTTAAAATGCATAAATAAATAAAAACATAAAACCTTTAAATTACATTTTTTCAATCTGTTTATGCCACTCTTAGCTGATCCCATAAATCTACTGTGTTTTTTTGGGAAGTTTCAATACAGGGAAAAAAAAATGGATCCGCTCAATGATTGACTCCTCACACGATCGATCCGACCGAACATCTACTGCAATATATGTGCTTGATATCTGGTATAGATATGACCCGGGTATTGCGACAGCCAAAATAATCCAAAGGCAAATTAAAGCTCATTTGTCAAGTAAGCTTACAACTACAGTTTGTTTTCCAATTTGGATTATAATTTGCACCAAACTTCAGTGGAAAGTCGGATCCTGTAATTTCCCCTCCAAAAGTGGTCACCCTACATGCTTATAGACGAAATTTAAAGCATATGAGCAAGTGAATTTCGACGGTAATGTACTAACGACAAGTAAGTTACAAGGTTTTAAGTTACAGGTAGTCACCAACAGTGAGAATATTGTTGACTACTGGATTGGACTGAGTTTAATTAATTGCAGTTTGCCTCCGGGGGAGGCTATTAAAGCAGAATCTACAAAACATAAGACAGCCTAACATTGGACCTTCTTCGGAGAGAAGTATTATCTTTTGTAGGGCACTCACCGTGTAGAAATTGTTTGTAAATGTAACAATAACAATCTGCTACCGTAAAGGATAAAAAAATATGATCTTTGCACTAAGATAAAAATGGAATCTATCGATGTCAGTTAATGTGCATTTTTCGTGAGGAAATGTTTGGGCTATATGGATCAGTCTCTGAAGCCAATCACCGTATCAAAACTTCTGATTGAAATTAAAATCCTAAAAACATCATCACCGTTCAATATGCATTATATTACTTGTGTAGAGTTGTGTGCTTTTTACACTATGGAATTAGAAATTAATAAACAATAACAAAAAACTGATGGAGGGATAGGAATTCTTGATTTCAAACCTGGAGGAGAGAGTCAGGCTGAGGCCTCCCGCTGGAACAGTAAGCGCCTGTAGTGCCCACTCAGACTCCAGAGATGGCCGCTTTGTATTACAGCGCATGTAGGTCCTATATGTTGCAGTGCCCAGGAACAAGAGCCTATCACCATAACGACCCAACATTCTTCCCAACTCCTTCACAACGTGCCCAACAGGAGAATAACAATAACGATTCAGAGAATCCATACTGAAGTCCTCTCTCTCATGGTTTTCCAACGTCCATCCCAGGTCTCCCACATAAACAATACAATTAGCTCCATGATCATGGCAACTCTCGATAATTCTCCTCAGCTCTGCAAGCTTCAGCTCAACCTCTTCCCCAAACCCCGAAAACTGAGGAACAATAAACCGAACGGTCTTCAAGGCTTCGGGTACGTTTCCTGACTCAACGTATCTCATAACCTCTTTCACAATACTCTCCGTATAAAGCTCCTCCTCGCCTACAACAACTATGTTTTTTCTCTTCTCTCCCACCATTAATGCCTGGATCAGAAACTCGACATCCTTGCTTCTCGTTGCCTGTGAGTACATGAATTCTGAATTGGCCATGACAGATTTTTGCCTCAGACAGCACAAACCTGAGAGCGTCTCTTGTTCTTGTTGTTGATGGCGTTGGAGATATATGTAATTCCTCCCGTCTTCAACGGTGTTAAGTCTGATGATATTCTGTGATTCTGAAGAAGCTGGAAAGGTGAATGGGAGGCCGCTGGAAGTATCCGCCGGTCTGGTTAGGGTTAGGGTCTCGGCCTCCACGTTGTTTTTAACATGGTCACTGCAAAAACCGGCCTCCCGCATGACTCTGCTGACGCTGGGGTCATCGAGAATAGAGATGAGAAGCTGCTCCATCTCGACCTTAACGCCCAGCAAGGGTTGATGCTGTTGCTGCTCTACACATCCTCTACGCTGGTGCGCCTGCGCTCGCTTCAGAGCCGCGACAAGCGCGTTGGACAGTGAAGCCGGTTGCCCTTGGTCGACTGCCGGCAGCCGGTTCAGGGCCACGTTGAAACACAGTTCTAGTGCCCGGCATTGCAGAGAGGAGGCCGAGGCCGAGGCCCAGCCGGGATAGGGAACGCCATCGCGGGACTGCAAGCAGGCGCGGCGTAGGGGACTCGAATCCGAGGTGAGCAACGTCGCTGCGACGTGCAGGGGCGTGGCCTGTGCGTGGCCCCGTCTCCTGGCTAACACTACCGCGTTTTTTATGACTGTTGTGGCCTCGGTTGTGAGCATCTGATGCACAGAAGAGCCCCCGGTTCTCATTTCCTCGGATCCTTCCACAGATATATCGTATATATTTCAATCAAACAACTTTCAGTCCTGTATTTTATGCAAGGCTCTGCCAAACTCGGACTCTAATAAACCCACTTCTGCTGAATGTTCGTCACTTTCTCAATCCAGCTCCCGACTATGTAGGCTAGGACAGATCCATTTTAACCCAGAATGTCTGATACGGGGTGAGTAATCAAGAAACACTGTTATGGGCTGAGAGTTCTAAAAAAACTTGAGGTACCAATATCAATTCTTACCGTTTCCATTTCCTTCTCAGCGCTTGTCAGTTAGGCAGTCGTCTAGCCGTAGATTTGTTGGGGTTTACCACGAGTGGCTCAATTTCGATTCAAGCAATATGTTTCAGGAGTTTCGTTCCACTATCCAAAAAAATGGGTCTTTTCTATTAAAAAAAATATAAACCCGACTGTCCCAGCAGTTTCGATCCAGCTCCCACCCCAAATATGGGTGGTTTCTTTCAAAAAACAATGAAAGCTACGCACTTTCTCAATCCCGCTCCCGTCTATGAATAGTTGTAACAAACTGGCAATAGCAGAGATCCATCCGTTATTAGGAGTATAGGAGTATATAAGAAAATAACCTGGCAGTGTCAATTTGCATGTACTTTCTTTTGCTAAAGGCTTGGCAGTTTCTCAGCTCTCGTCCATGTACAGTAAACATCCAGATATTTTTCTCTAATGGCCGACTTTGCTTGCTGGATAGTCTATGGGCCGCCACTGGTACCCACTTTGCAAGAGATTTTTTAAGTGGGTGTACCCTTCATACTAAAAACAAAGACATCGACTATAACAGCGCGAAATCCGATCGGTTTCGACGAGACCTACGCC
>ML786613.1:796463-808827 GCA_009831015.1 Picea engelmannii
CTTCCCAGGACAAAATGTAATAAGTGGATTTAACCGCTCCCTAACTCAAGATTCTATGTTTGTTTGCAGCTTTGGAAAGTTATCTTTCTCACCTATTCCAAAGCCCTACAACTAATCTAATGTAGGTTTGCTACCAGAAAATACAAAAATTTCTAATCAATTTTTATAAGCACTTTATTTTATGGCTGTTGTTACTCAAAAGGAAGATGGCGTGGACAATATGGTGTTTTAACCGACTCGAAAATTATGCAAAGATATGAAGATGCAATCTTTTCATTTCGATGAAAGCTATGCTACGAGAAGAAGAAAACATTTATCATTCCCATATGCATGATGTCCCAAAATATATTAAACTCATCAATATCAAGATTCTCAAGAAATGAGAAAAAGGTGTTGAACACCAATGCACGATTCATGGCCATGAGGGGGAAAATTTTTCATAATTTAAGATCAAAAAATGCCAAGAATCATGCAATTTCGCTACTTCAAATGCAAGGATGCCCCCAATTTAATATAAAGCAAGAAATTAAATCTTTTTGTTTCAAAAATTTCACTAAAAGCAATAATGAACTTTCTTAAAACAAAGAAACCCAAACTAAAAGTTTTCTTTTAAAGCGAACTATTCAGAAGAAATCCATTCTTTCCCCAAACAATTCTAAAGAAAACACATGCTTTGTAATTGAAAGACACTCAAAGAAAGAGACTAATCCTTCAAAACCAAACAAAGCAAATATGGCTAAAAGCAACTCAAAGAATGTCAAGAAGACTGTAAACAGATCAATATAGGGTCCAAAAGTTCAATCCAGCTGATCAAAGAAAAACTGGGTCATCAAAAGATGACAAGAACCAATCCAAAAAAGTTTACAAACAAGTTCGTAGCCTAGCAATAGAGTGCAGTGCGAGAATTAGGTATTCTCACAGGCTAGACATTGGTAGGGTGCGAGAAGTTCACACCTAACTGAACAGTAGGGTGTGAACATCAATGATTCTCACAGGCCACTAAAGGGTATAGTGCAAGAATGCCTGTAAACAAGAAAAAATTTGAAAAAGGGC
This sequence comes from Picea engelmannii, assembly GCA_009831015.1. Classification (NCBI taxonomy): domain Eukaryota; kingdom Viridiplantae; phylum Streptophyta; class Pinopsida; order Pinales; family Pinaceae; genus Picea; species Picea engelmannii. The sequence continues at coordinate 797,517 of ML786613.1, forward strand.
TAAATTTGAGTGAACTTTCAGATCCAGAGAGTCTAGATGGATCTCCCACAGACTCAGAGACTAGAAAACAAGCAATCAAAGAAAGGGAAACTAGACTAACTAGGAAACAATTTGTTCCCCAGTGGAGTTGCCAATTTTGTTATCGGACTAATCGGTAGGTGCGGACACTAAATGATCTCCCAAGATCCACCTAGATCTAGAACAAAACACACCAGAACATGACGCTTTCCTTAAGTTTTAGATATTGAATTTACTAACTAAAGAGGGATAAGTGACATACCATTTAAATGTCGCTTCCTCTCGCCATCACTATCCTAGCTCCGTTCCAACGCTCATACAATGATGAACCTGCAAAATAATACAACCAAAGTGATAGTAATAGCATAAACTCAATATAAACCTATGTATGTGATCAAGGAATCATACAATAAAACACAACAAGCTTTATAGGAAAGAATCATATTACTGTATCATATTAAATGTGAAAGAGAGATTACAACCATGGCCTTGATGTTGTAAGGTCCCTTCCAGATGTCCTTTGTTTCCCACACACTTTCACTCCAAGAATTCTGAGAACACAGATCTAATAGTATTCACAATCTATCTTGACAAAGTGGCTCATGTAGCCAAGCTAAAAATATCCAAAGCTCAATCCAATCTAAGCTAATCCCAAAATATCCAAAGCTAACCAAAGCTAACTTTCTCCATGAGAACTCCTCTCCTTTTATAATTTGAAGAGGATAAGGTGAGGAGGTTAGGATGGTCCCACTAAATCATGAAATCGAGTAAGATCCAAACCATTCAGATGCCACCTCACCATAGAAGTTTCTCCTTCTAGAAGATTCAAGAAAATGCTTGTTTTTCCCATGTGTAGGAATTCTCACACCCTGCCTATAGAGAAACCTATGAACATCTCGCACCCTAGCTATGGTGCAACCTACGAGAATCATGCATTCTTGCACCCTGCCTATATAGCAACCTGCGAACTTCCTTTTTTACAAGGTTTTTACAAGGGAAAATGCAACTTCTTTTCTCAAGAAAAGTTCTTCTCCCTTCTCTCTTCAGGAACTCAGAACATTAACCCATTTGAAGGAAACATATAGGTTTACATCATTAACGGTCATAGGGATGATGAAAATAATGTGTAATAGTGGAGTAATGGAAACTTAGTTGGAAGTGCTAGTTACTCATGAGAATATTACAATCTGTAATGATTTTGTACACATGGCTTCCAATTTGAATTACACTACAGATCCATGTGGAAATATACGAAATAGTTGTTCATGGCTATGAATAGGAAATACAAAGTAGACACATTCCATAAGTTGTCATAGTCATGGATAAGGCCCAGTGGAATCTAGTCTCAAAATCAATTTGAAGATATTTGTATACAATGGAGTACAATCTAATCTCCCATGATCACTGAAGTCATATAGGTATTGGTCCAATGAAAGACAACAACATAATATGAATGTTTCTACTATAAGCTGGAGGTCTTCTACACTATCCGCCAAATTTTCAAGTCTACATCATGTGAATAGAGGAGTTGATGTTGAACATAATGTGACTTTGTTTGATTACCGATCATTAAGGTATACCATTAACAAACGCGAGATAACCTACTAATAATGAAAATAGGTATCAAGGCACCGAGTACATTCTTAAAAGTGTGAATAAGGGATTTGAGGTCGAACACTTGAAGAATCCATCGATCAAGAGACATTGATGTATTTCCAAATGTCGATGGCGGGAGAACCTGCCACTGATGAATGCAAGCCTCTAGGTACTCATAGGACTTTAGGTCTCATTTCCAGAATAGATGAGTTGAATTTGATGGAAGGATACCCACTGAAAGGAGATCATTAGGGAATCTCTCATCAGTTAGCACGAGGTACAAATCAATAACTTGATGATTAGGAGGATCTTGGATGAATAGGATGTTCATGAAACAATGACCATGTGTGTCTTTCACATGCACCAGATGCAAGTAGTGCACAAAAAATACCCTTTGAATTGCAACCAATAAGGAAGACTATAAAAAAAGGCGAGGAAACCACCAATAAGGCTAATGGCATCCAAGGCACTACACGAATCCCAATGTGTGAATAGATTTATTGTTTTCAAACACAAGGGAAACCCCCCATTCAGTTACCAATGAGGAGATGTCAACTGTTGGGTTCAAGGTTACTTACCCATAATAAAAGTAGTACCAGGGTGCATGGCAAGACTACAACTTTATGTGATGTTGGCACAGGGGCAGACCCAGGGTTCAACACTACAACAATGCACCAGAAATACCCTAACTACCGGCCCTTTCGGCAACACCTGCGAAGCAGATGAAGTCTCACCTGAGGTAGAGGCAAGTGTGGTTACGAGACTGAGGTGTCTGCAAAGTTAGCTGGGACACAGATCTGTGATTGTACTACTTAATAAAGCACTTAGCACCATCATTTCCTCAATATGCAATCAATATCCACTTCGGTGATAAAACAGAGCTTCACAACATTCACACTAATCTAATGTATTTAAGCACTTAGCAAAGGTAAATAGATCAGATCTTAGTAGATCAAGAACTAATCATATTCATATAGATCAGATCTAACACTCTCACATATCAATAGCACAAAGCATAAGAAAATCTAGCTAATCATCTCAAAGCATTTAGAAAATAACATATAAACGCATCAGAACATCACACAGAGTAGAGTAACATAGTATTTACGTGGTTCACCCCCACCCTAGGCTACGTCCACCAACTCTTCTTCTTTATTAGCTTCTTCAATAGATTACATGCACAAAGCCTCAGAACCCTTCTCCGCATAGGACAGAAGATCTGCACATCTCACTAGATCCTTCTTCCTTGCATTATAGTACAAAGCCTTCCACCGTCTGTTACAACCACTTGCACTTAACTCTACAAGTCTCTTATAGTCATGCACAAAGAACTTACAGACTATACTTGCACTTAACATACATTTGCATCTGACTAGTGGCCTAACATCACATAGATTCCCCTCCTTACATTTCCTAGACATCTATTTATATATTACAAAATAGGCCTAAGCATGGGTAAACCCATGGACCAACATCCCAATCCCATTACATAATACGAAAAACCCAAAAAGGACCCAAAAAGAGGTCGATATCCCGTGATCTTCGCTTCGTCTTGCACTCCTCCTTTGACAGGCTGTCGAAGTCCAAAATAGGTTAACATGACCAAGAATCTCCCAAAACTTGGTCAAGGGCCAACAAGCCCCCAACACTCACTTGTGACTCATCCCGAGTCACTCTGGTCTGACTAGTTATGCCTCAAGCACCTTGAGCTTGGATCGAGTTGATTAGACATGTTGTTGTGGTACGACCTCTTGCTCATTGAACTCCTGGATTACTGCATCATTCACTGGCCCTTATAGGCATTGTTTTGTTGTGGTGACAACTTGTTCTAACTCTGATCCTCGGCTCTCGACCTCTGTGAACAATTGGCACGCATTATCTTGTACTGGTTGGAGTCGTTGAGTTACTTCCATAACTTTTCTTTGAATCATATGGATTTGTTGTTGGGCGGTGCACTGCTCTTGAGACCGCTTCATTCTTTCTATGACCGATAGAGCCTTCAACTGTGCCTATAGTGTGTCTGTGTGTTTCTTCACTTCCTTAAAATGTGACTCTAGTTCCTATAACTCTGGAATCATGGTGAGGTTCTCATATGTTTGGGCGTTGCGGTTACTCAGCTGCTTGCATTCCAGGGAAAGAGATTTTAGTCTGTCAACTGTGTTGCGGGAAGTTGCTTCCCTTAGGTCTCTTACATATTACGGGGTATCGGGCACAATGCATAGTTCCAAATATGCGATGCGTTGTTGTAGCTACTAGATCACTTCTTCAAGTTGCGCCACCTGTTGTGGAACTTTCTCTTCGGTCTTTAATTCTACAACTATTATAGAGCGAAGTGCTCTGTTGACCATTTCCTTTACTTCGAGTTACTTTGCGAGCAACTATTCCTTGCTTTGCTGCAGTTGTTCTTTTTCTTCATCACAATTCACTTGGAGAGCAAGATTTTCTCGTTATGCAGTATTGCGTTGCTCTAGAAGGACCCCCTGTACTTGTGTTAAATCTTGGGTGTCTTGTGTTGTTTCTTCATGTGCTCGTCGAAGGAGAGCTTCGGCTGTATCAACTATTCATTGGAGTTGAGCTGGCTCATCTCCCAATTCTGGTGTTCCTAATAGCAGAGGTGTAGTGGAGACTGCGCGGCTGGACTATAGTGCCTGCTGGACCCCTTGAAGGTCAATCTCAATTTGATTGTACATCTCCTCCTACTTAGCCTCTTTCTTCTCTTCTATCTCCAGTGAATCATCATTCAGGGCTACTACGATGAAATCAAAGTCATCAAGGGTGAGGATAGTTTGTAACTTGGTCATGGTTGCTTTTAATTTATTCTCTTTTTCAATTTCCTCTATTCAGCCTCTATGCCATATATCTCTTTTCCATCACCTCCTGGCACTGGTGACATGGAAGCAGTATTCATCGAGGCACTGCTTAAGTCTTTAACTTCGTCAGTCTTCTTTTTTTTGCTAGGTCCAGGTGTATCCTGCACAGTTTCTGGGCTGTTTATGTCAAATATATCTGCAGGGTCTACTAGAATAAGGAGGTTCGTCGACCATTCCTTGGTGATCTCCTCCAAGTCCTCCTCTGTCAGTTTGTAGTATGACTTCATATATTGCTTATGTTCATCAACGTGCGTTGTGATATAAATTAAATGCCTATCAGCATTGAACTTCATCAAAGGTCGAAACCTGTGTAAAGTATTTGGGGTCATACGAGGCTCGGACTAGATGGTTGTCTTTAGTTGATTGTAGTAGGAACATAGAATTTGACTTCCATTACTTATTCATGTCACTGGAATACTATAGTGTACTGAGCTTCATGGCCAAAGGTTCAAAGGGCTCAATGTCCGGGAAGGTCGCAACTTCTGGCATCTCCGAGGAAATGAAAGTGATCGGGATCAATAACGAGCTGAAATGAAATTCATACCCTTGATCCTGGGCTTCTCTGAAGTCAAGTTCTAATTGGTTCACCAGGTACTTCACCCAATTCATTTGTAGGCCCTCCACGCACTTCCCTGCGAGGTCGACTACAAAACCAGTGACTTGGGTGGGTCGGTTCTTGCGAAATAACTTTCCTGCGATCAATTGATAGGCGAGGCGCATTGCACCGCTCTAGATAGAAGCTACCTTGTAGCCTTGCATTCCCTTCTAGACATCACCGTAGGTGTCCTTGATCCTCTGAGCTAGAGCGCAATCCATGGTTTTTCTAGGATAGAAATCCTGTGGGTCAAGGCCTTGCATACTCAGCCCTGTGATCTGATTGATCAATGTCGAATCCACTGTGATATGACGGTTTAACCACAAGTATCTTCCATGGTAACAAGACAACAACAGCTTGACACATGCATTCACCTCTTGGTGTCTTCTGAAGTGAAGAATTTTCTTGACATTGAGTAGTGTAGACTCCGCGAGGTTCATAGTCCATGATTGAGGGATTATCTTCGAATTCATTCCCTTTGTTCTGGTCAGGTACTTATGTGGAACGAGCATTTTATAGACCTTCCTGTCATCAAGGTTGAAGTCGTTAAACTTCAACAATGAAATCTTTTCTTGGTCTACGTGAACTGTGCGTATCCCCTTCGGGAGGTACACATTGACCAAGGTGTACTCAAAGTCTTTGGGAACACTGTCTCAATTTATTTCACCACTCAGAGGTGGTAGATAGGTGGGAAATATTCTCTAGATCAATTTAGAATTCACGAGATCATCCTTGTGCTTGGTTCACTTTTCATCTGCTGGGCAGGATGGTCCAGCTCGAGCAGTGGACAGAGAGGCCAACATTCCTCTCGTTGACGATGTTTGTATACCTATAGACAATCCTTTCTCCAACATGACTCTTTCAGTCATCAAGTCGAGGAGTACTTATGTCACTGATTCTTCGATTGCGTTGAGCTCCTCAGAAATCTGTGCTCAGGATTAATTAGATCACTGTCAAATTATCTTAGACACTGCACTATAATAAACAACAAGAGTGCAATTATCACTATTACAATTGACTTAGTCTACGGGCTCAAACTCTTGGTTAGAAAAAGTGTTCTTGGTGTGTGGCGCGATGGAATAAATAGGTAACTCGGAAATGGGTATCTTGCAATGGGTATGAAGCCTTCATTAACTTTGTTTGGTCCATTATGTCATGGTCCAACGGTCTGGTATCGAGATTTAAATGCATTTCTACCCATTTGGGGTGGCATTCGAACGCTTATAATGTCCCCAATGACTATATTTCTTTGCCATGGAGAAGTGCCATGTGTCGTTGTTCTGATATCCCTGCGAAGCTCCAATTTTTCAAATTTTCCTCCTACAAAGTTCCCTCTAGAAATTTCTATAAATTTTCAATCTTATCCCTCTTCTTACTTAGCTTCCTATCCTTCTTTCTAGTGAGCTTCGTCTCGGTATTCCTTTTTCCATTTTGATTCGTATCTTCTTTTGACATAGTCACTACGCGTTGTTGAGATTCTTTCCTAGGATTCAAGGGTAATACCTCTTCTTTATCTGGGGTAGGTACTTCAGCCTTCTGTGAGTCCTCTAATGTTCTTGCAGCTTCGACATATGGGTCTCTAGTGTTCAATAGCTTCGATCTGTTCTCATGTTCTTCAATCAAGTGTGTGATCCTTCTAGTCACAAAATATTTTAACTCTTGTTTCTTCTGCTCCAAAACTTCTTCTTCTTCCTTTCGTCTCTCTTGATCTCTATCAATCCAAGGATTTCCTAGTAACATGGTAAATGGGGCGTTGTCTTCAATAAATTTAATAATCTCAAAATATTCTTCTGTCGAAGTTCCATTGGCATTCGTGGGTATCTAAGTGAGCCTTCCACATAGGTTTACAAGTTTTCCTATGAATAATCCTACTCCTCCTAATGAAGGAATCATAGCAGGCTTCCCTATACCTTCCCAAGTTCTTTATGTCATGATGTTCACCCGTGTCTCTTCATCTAGAACACAGTCAATGTCGAAGTCTCCTATTCTATCTTTGATGAATTCTTTTTCTTTGAAGATCTCTGATAAGCTGATATGTCGATGGTTATTCAGGGTTTCTTTCATCTGTAACAATAATTTCTCTGATTATTTCTGGGATTCTGCCATTTTTGGATCTGCATTAGGGTTTTCCTGGTTCAGATTCATTCCTTCAAGCATAGCAATCATTCTAGGGAAATCCAACACTTCATGGTCCATAGCTTTGCAACAAAGACAACTAGGTCTTCTTCCAGGGCATTCCTTAGCATAATTTCCTGGTCTTCTACAACTATAACAAAGGGTTAATCCTCTCTTTCTTTTAGATGATCCCCACCTTCTCATGAACTGTGTGCTAGGATCATAGGAGATAACTTGCAACAAATTATTTCTAGGATCCTGCATCCATTTGTTAGTCCAAACATTCTTTCTATGCATAGGTATAACATATCTTTCATTATTCTTATCAGATCTACTCATATCAAATCTTCTTTTATCTATTAGTGCCCTAGTTTTCAATCTAAGATAGAACCTATCAAACATACCTAGATCCATACTTTAGAAACAAAAATTTCCACTTATCTTACTTTTATAGAGTAGAAAGCTTTCAGATCTAGAAATTTTCTACTATTCTTAACTTTATCAGAGCATAGAGCTTACAGATCTTACTCTTTTCTTTTGATCTGACCTTCCTCTTGGCACAAAGATTCACAGTTTAAGTAAAATACAATGCACTAGGGCACAGATCTATGCACATAGCTTTCACAACTTCAATATGAATCTTTGCACAAAGCTTCTTCTTTCTCAATTATTCCCAACAATCATAGTTTTAGGTCCCGACAATGAAACCATTTGTTGGCACAGGGGCATACCCAGGGTTCAATGCTACAACAACGCACCAACAAAACCCTAACTATCGACCCTTTTGGCAACACCTGCGAAGCAGATGAAGTCTCACTCAAGGTAGAGGCAGGGGTGGTTGCGAGACTCAAGTGTCTACAACCTTATATGGGACACAGATCTATGGTTGTACTACTTAATAAATCACTTAGCACCATCAGTTCCTCAATATGCAATCAATATCCACTTCGCTGATAAAATAGAGCTTCGCAACATTCACACTAATCTAATGTATTTAAGCACTTAGCATAGGTATATAGATCAGATATTAGTAGATCAAGCACTAAGAATATTCATATAGATCAGATCTAATATTCTCACATATCAGTAGCACTAAGAATAAGAAGATCTAGCTAAACATCTCAAAGCTTTTAGCAAATAACATATAAACGCATCAAAACATCACACAGAGCAGAGTAACATAGTATTTATGTGGTTCATCCCCACCCTAGGGATACATTCACCAACTCTTCTTCTTTATTAGCTTCTTCAATAGATTACATGCACAAAGCCTCAGAACCCTTCTCCGCATAGGACAGAAGATCTGCGCAGCTCACTAGATCCTTCTTCCTTACGTTACAATGCAAATCCTTCCACTGTCTGTTACAACCACTTTCACTTAGCTCTGCAAGTCTCTTACATTCATGAACAAAGCACTTACAGACTCTACTTTCACTTAGCATACATTTACATCTGACTAGCGGCCTAACATCACATAGATGCCCCTCCTTATATTGCCTAGACATCTATTTATATATTAAAAAATAGGCCTAAGCATGGGTAAACCCATGGGCCGACATCCCGATCTCATTACATAATCCAAAAAAACCAAAAAGGGGGCGAGATCCCATGATATCTGCTTCGTCTTGTGCTCTTCCTTCGATAGGTTGTCGAAGTCCAAAATAGGACAACATGACAAGAATCTCCCAAAACTTGGTCAAGGGAAAACATGTGACTCTGAGACACAATGAGGGTATAATTGGCATGAAAATTCAAGAGTTCTTAGTAATGGTCGACAAAGGGTTATAGACTTCCTTTAAAAAATAGCATGATAAATATGGATAACTCGGGAAACATAGACTTGATGATGGAACTTCATGATACAGGAGGCATCAAAAAAATCTCCATAGGGACTAGAAGAATAACCAGTTGGAGGAGTAAACTCTAAGTAAGTAGCTCATCTTCCTAAGGTCATGCTAAACCCAAAATTTGGATGAGGACTCAAAAGTTTGTGCTTTGCTTAAAGGAGACACGAGTGTTGCCGATATGAAATAATATTATTTTCCCTACTGTCTTTTTTTTCATGGGAAAATAAATGTTATGATACAAGAGAGAAAATGAGTGTCGCAAGTAAGAAAGTAGCTCCAAACAATGGAACATACCTATTCTCAATGCAAGGAAGTGCATGTGAGGCATGGACACTCAGGGGAATGTTTCCTCTTAGGGTACAGGGTGTCAAGCTGCAAAGGATATAAACAAGGCTTTGCTTGGCTAGTGATGCAAATTGTTGATGTTAGAAAAACAGGATCGCGAAGCAATAAAATAAAAACAAATGTGGAAATAAAACATAGAAGGTACACAACACAAAAGATACATAGATATACCTGGTTCACCCAATGTGGTCTATGTCCACCAGAGAAATTGCCAGGTCCTTACTTTATTATTATCCAACAAATGAATGGATACAACCTACAACACACCCGTTGTAAATTCCTCTTCTTTCTCTCATAGTCTCCTCACTCAGAATACAATATTCACATTGATACATAGTTGCAATACATTTCCCTCATAAAACAGGGTTTCCTTCTAGGGAAAAAAACCAGAACATAACTTCTACCATCATATCTGCGACCTTGTAATGAACGATCTAGATTTACTATGAAATTAAAATATACATTTACAAGAAAAAATTTCCTTCGGGGGCTTCTCCTCTGAACCCCTGGTCGGGACTCGCTTGCCCCCGGACCCCTAGTTACTCCCTTTGTTAACATGTCTACAGGATTCTAGCTAGTGTGTATATTTTCCAACTTCAAATTTCCATCTTTCAAGACAGATCATATAAAATGGTACCGAAGATGTATTAGTATTCGACTGGAAGGATGAGTTATTTGCAAGATGAATCACACTCTCAATGTCATAGTGCAACCTTCTATTCTCCTGCTTCTTTCCCAATTCCTCCATCAACCTTTGTAACCAAATCATTTATTTACTAGCCTCTGTAGAAACAACATACTCTACTTCTGTTGTTGAAAGTGCAACAACCTTTTGCAGTTTTGAAATCCAACTTACTAGTGTTACACCTATAGTAAAAACATACCATGTGGTGATCCTCCTGCTATATTTAACATCTTCCATATCTGAATCAACATATCCCTGTAGTGTTGGATTACTGAGAGGGGGGGTGAATCAGTAATAGAGCAGTTTAATCCTTTTTCACCATAAAATGGAAGTGTTATATCAATGTAGAATTATCATCCAATAGTTACAGAGTAGATAAACAATGAACAAATGAGAAATCACACACATACACAGTACACCAGGATTTTACGTGGAAACCCAAAGCAGGAGAAAACTACAAAATGTTTTTTCTTATATGTCTTGAAGAATTACATTCATTGGAAGCACCAACTTCCTTTGTTTTCTAGTTGCAACTGGAAGGAGGCTCCAACCCCCTATTTTCTCAGGCTACAACCTGAGGGAAGCTCCAAATCCCCAATTCTCTGGCTACAACTAGAAGGAGGATACAACCCCCTATGTTCTCCAGCTACGACTAGAAGGTGGCTACAACCACATGTACTTGCCCTGTCCAACCTCCCTGATGTATAAGTATAATGATGGAACCATTGTCACACTATCACTATGAGATATACTATTGTAAACTTGTACCAATCAACCTGCACCAAACAAATTGTACCAATAACATGAACCGTGCATCAACCATGCATCAACCTGTACCTCAACCTGTACTCAACATGTACCATAAACAAGTGCATCATCCATGCACCAACATGTACCAAACAACCTCTAATCAACCTGTACCATAAACAAGTGCATCAACCATGCACCAACATGTACCTCAACCTATACCATGAACAAGTGCATCAACCATGCACTAAGCCTGTACAAATAACATGTCACAACAACTTGTCCAAACAACTTATCACAACAACCTGTCTCATCAATCTTATCAACAATATCATATCTACTCACCAATATCAATCACCAAGACAACTCTCAAAGATGTGCATCAACCAAGCATTACACAACAACTCATAATCATCACCAAGATCAATATGTGCTTCTAATAATATACCAATACAAGTATGATACATCATCCATAAACCATGTCTCAACAATA
>ML786614.1:0-14438 GCA_009831015.1 Picea engelmannii
TCACATAGACTGAGATAGTCTTTTGGAGGTCCAAAAGCTTCCCAATGGGGAGGTGTGATCAGGGGATCAAATTTTGCTCAATTTTCAAAGTGCTCGGAATGCGACGAAAACAATGCCATTGCGTCCGTCTCGTCTTCCTGATTTCGGCGATATATTTACTTTCTCAAATGGAGTCCGTATGGAGGAGATATCACGATCTGTCCGCCAAGCCAAACAGGCAAAATTTTTGGATGCTGACTGTACCTGTCTGTACAGTCCGTACGGTGACGTGGCAGGTGGGTGACGTGGCACATTTTCATTGGTTGATGTTGGTGAGTAGCATGTTGACACGTGTCTGATTGGCAAGTAATATGAAGACACGTGGCCCAATCCAATGGCGCCACGTGTCCTTCGTTTATTGGATAATTGGTTTTATATAAAATGTTTTGGGGGCCGCGGGGTTCGACCCCCGGACCTCCCCACAAGCCAATGCCTTCGCACAACCGCCCGGCCATTGGGCCACACAATAGTTCTTATTAAATACATGTGTTTGAATATATTTAAAATTGTGTAATTGTAATATGGGCGGGGGGTCGGGCCGGGGCTTAGCCCCGGCCCATGGTTCTGTTACAAAACATATGACCATATATGTATATCAATGTGGCGCGGATTTGTTTTAAAACCAAAGTTTTGTGTAAACATATATATAATGTGGTACACCGTTGGATATATGCGCGTGGGTTTGATAACCCACGGTTATGCACGCGGTTTGGTGCGCACGAGTTGGTTCCACGGGTTTCCAACGGTTATAACAAGTTTAACCACTACTTTGCCAAGCCGACGGTCGCATGCACCATGTGCCCAAGTGCCGAGGCAGTTAGGGGTTGGCGCGCCCTTAACCGTCCTACGGTTTGTACCAGTGCACGGTTGCATACGGGACTGAGTTTTTACGCTTAAAAGAGTGTGTGAGCCAGGTTTGTGAAAAAGGGGTGTGAATTGTAGAACCAGAGACAGCAAGCTTGGAGAAGGAGACTTCCAGGAGGCCTATCTTTCTCATTTTTCGACCGTTTTAGGTGCCAAAAGAGCCCAAACATGGGTTTTGGGACGCTGGGAAGCCATTGGAGTAGTCGATTTGTCAGTTTGAGCATTGTAAGACATGTTTTGAGCACTTTTTGAGCAATTAATAATAATGATCCATTGGAAGCTGGACCAGGAGATGTAGCCCATAAGAGGGGTGAACTCCTTTATCAATTGTTGTGCACATGTGTTTATGTTCAATGTTTATGCTACTGTCTATGTGTATTTTTCATAAGTAATCCTTAATTTATGTGTTGCAAATTGATCATGTTGCTTTAAACACATAACATTTCACTTGCAATAATTATTCAAGTTTTTTCAAGTCTTCTTCAATTTTAGATCAGAATCTCATCGGAAATTCAGAGAGTTTCTTCAGCACATGTTCCTGTAACTCAACTGCTCCCTTGGAAAGAATAAGTCCTAAATATTCAATTCTTATCTGAGCCCAACAAAGCTTAGACTTGCTTAAAACCAAACCATGATGGAACAATAGATCATATATTGTCTTCAAGTGTTGTACATGAGATTTAGTATCATAAGAACAAACAAGAAGATCATCTATATATACAATGACGAAATTCAAATGTTTAAAGATATAGTCCATCCTTTTTTGGAATTCTGAGGGTGCATTTTTCAGTCCAAAAGGCATGACTCTCCATTGGTATTGTCCATTAGGTACAACAAAAGTTGTTTTGCACCTGTCTTTAGGAACTATCCCTATTTGCCAGAATCCACTCTTTAGATCAAACTTACTGAAAATGTTGCATTTACAAATCTTAGACAAAAGCAATTCTTTAGAAGGAAGAGGAAATCTTATAAGAAGTAGAGCTTCATTTAAAGCTCTGTAATTTATAACCATTCTAGGTTTTCCTCGTTTTTGTTCGCTATGTTTATTCACATAAAATGATGGGCAAGCCCAAGGGCTTCTGCTTGGTTCTATTAGCTTTCTCTCTAGGAGTTATTTTATCTCCTGCTGACAATATTCAATTTCTCTGGGAGACATATGGTTGGCTGAGGCCTTTTGTGGTTTTGCAACATAATCTTCTCTATAGGGAAGACTGACAAAATATTGTTCCCTTGCCCAGAAAGAATTAGGATGATCTGATGTACAGTCTTTTTCTATCTTTTCTTTAACATCCTTAATTGCTTCTAATCCATGTCTTTCTGCATTGTTTATTATCTTCTAGATCCGGACTAAATTCTCAGCAGTATTTTCTATCAGTGGGAGAGATTTCTTTACTACAATCCTTGATTCATAGGAGGACTTACTAGGGACTGTTATAGGTTTTCCCAAAATTGTAACCTGTACAGAATTGCTACCTATTGTAAATGGTAAACATATATTTACAAAATCTTGTCCAAGCAAGATATCTTCTCCAATGTCAAAGCAATAAAGATTGGCAGCTACCTTTGCTCCTTGTATGATAATTGGAAAGTCAAGGGAAAAAGACTGAATTCTGATCTCAGTCTTATTTAATGCCAGATGAGTAGTCAGCAGACTATCAGCCTGTGCAATCTAAAATAGCACCAACTAAAGCACAACAGGTGATAATGGATAGGAATGAATCAGGAGAAAAGGTTTTGAGAATAGGAAGATCCAAAAGTCTAAGAGTTCTTGATCTTGAAAGACAAATGTCTTCCTTAAATACAAGTACTTCATATTCATATCCTAGAAGAAGTACATCATCTTCTTCTTCCACTTCTTATCAAACCCTTGTATATAAACCAGTCTCCAGTAGATCCAAATTAGATGATCATTTGTTGTTTCACCAAAAGGGTTCAGAGAACTGTTATTTCTGCCAAAAGGACATCCCTTCTCAAGATGAGTCTTCACATAAACCTCCAGTGAAACATATTCCATCTGCTTATAAAAACTTCAGAACCTACCAGTCCAAAGTTGAACACAATGGACAACATTCTGATTGTTCTGAATGTCAAAAAGTCGCAGTCCCTCTTATCAAGATGATAAACTACACTTTGCCTAGAGGAGACAAAGACAAGTTTTCCACATTACCTCAAAGAAGTCTTGGACCAAGGAATCATACTCCCTCTTTCAAAAATAACTTAGTAGCAGACCTAGACTTTATTCAATATAGAAAAGCAGATGCTGAGAAATCTCAAGATGTTGTGAGGTTACAGAATTATGCAAACTATCAATCTATTTGTCTTGCTCAAAATCTGGATGATATGGCACAAGACATTATGCAAACCAAATCACACATGAATGGTCTACATTCTGAGATTGATAATCTTGAACAAAATATAGAGACTCTCAAATCCCAACTTGTACAGATTTTAGAGAAATTAGATACAATTCAGACTGCAATACATAGTCTGAAAGAATCTTATGATAAGGAGAAAGCCCCTTCATCTCCTATCAAATACGATGAGCTAGAAAAGCAAGCTTCTTACAAATGGTTTATAACAGCTTCTACTTCTACCAAAGATCAGAAACATTTAATTCTGAATCAACTAGCTACAGAAATGGCTAATCGTGTTCTTTTAAGGATAGCTCAAGTTGTCTTTATAGCACAAGAAAAGCTAGACTTTGTCAAATCACAATTCTCTTCTTTAGAAGAAGAAGTTAAATCTGAACATCAAAAGACTATCCCTCAAGTCACTTTTATAAAAGGGATAGATGAAGCTGAAAGCTCAAAAGCCAATGCACCTAGATCATCTGATGATGATGCAGGAGGAAATCCTTTCCAATCTCCATGGGAGAAATGGTGCAATGCTAAATATGGTTCCAGTAAAAAGGTCCCATTTGATCCAGCAAATTCTTCTGAACATGCTTCTTTTAGCAGAGAAAACATAGAACCAACCCCAGTTTCTAATCTGAATTGCAGATCTCATAATGAGATGATGATCATATTTCAGAAATGGCAGGCTTGGCCAAAAACTCAGAAGATGATATTTAGAAACAGAGTTGCCTGGAATGAGTTAGCCCTCAGAATAACTTGGGGATTCATTGGAAACCTCGGACTCTAGTGGGACAGAGTCAATGAAGCTAATAAGATAAGAATAATGAATCATGATAATCCAATAGAAAAGATTATCAAAGCTGTAGTACATGAATTCTATGGTAGTACTAAAATAGATTCTGAACATTATGCAAACTTGTTTATGAATCAACGACTATGTCATATTTCTCAACTACCAGAATTTTTATGTACTATGCAGGATCTTTTATACAAAGCTCCTGATCCGGACAATGTGGCATATCTAAGAAAATATCTTTCTGCCATGCCTGGAAAAATTCCTGATCTTGTTAGAGAAAGACTAGAAACCATGGAAATTGGTCTAGAAGAACTTTCTTTAGCAGGATTACATGAACATGTAGTCACAGCCCTACAAAAAGAATGTCTAAGAAGACGAACAAACAAATCTGTTAAAAAGCAATTAGGGTTTGACTCAAGTATCTGTGATACTTTTGCTGAAACATATCACCTTGGTTGTCAGAAACAGAATAAAAAGAAAGACTCATGTAGGAAAGATTGTGGTTGTTTTAAATGCTCTAGGAAAAACAAATTCAGTGCTTTTACAAAAAAGTTTCCTAGAAGATTTAGTAAAAACACCCAAAGACCTAGAAAATCCTATTTTAAATGTAGGCCAAGACCAACAAGCAAGCAAAACCACTTGCTTTATACCAGAGTAGGATCTTTAAAAACATGATATACTCTCTTATCAGAGCTATTACACTTGAGATCAGTGTTTTTCATTCACAAGGTCCCGAAAGCGAGAGAAGAGGATACACATTGCTCGACTCAAACTATAGACTTACAGACTCTTGCTCTCTCTCTGTCGTGTCCCAAATGAAATCCTGAGAGCTTTATTTATACAAATTCTAGCAAGTCACCAATATCAAGAAACTGGCATCTATCAGTAATAAAGTAGATTCCTTCAAGTGGATGGGGCAGTTGGTGGACTCTAGTTGTTATCTCGTCCCTCCGAGGCTCAGCCATACGGGGACCCATACCAACTTTTATGGAATGACTCGAGACAAAGGAGAATATTCCTAGTACATAGTGGATTTTGAAATGATACCACTAGATTATTTGGATTACAAAGTGGAGCTCTATAGGAACCCACGGAACTGACGGGACACCACTGTCGGCCCGTTAGACATGAAATTGAAATAATTATAATAGAGACATTTTCATGGCTCATGGCCCATCATGCTTCCATCCAATTGTTTATGTTATGTTCAGCAATGGAATCAAATGAGTCATCGATGTCGTACTTGAAGTGACTGCTGGGAGGTGATCCATGGATATCTGAAAAAGGTGGCAGTCCACTAAAACATTTGTAGAACGGTGATCCTTGCATTGCAGGGATGAGTTCATCTTCTGGTACGCAGAGGTCTCCATAGAATTCACTGGTTACCTTGTAAGTCTGAGGATTTGGCGGATTGGAATTTTCATAAATTAGCTCACTGCCTTGAAAGGATAAATTAAAAACAAACCATGCATTGTAGTGTGTTTCTTCCTCAACTTTTGCACATAACCATTGCCTGAAAGCATCTTTGTTGCTACCAAAGAACTGTATGTCTCTATTACAATAGGTCCATAGTAACAAATACAACCAATCAGACCACCAATATAGATAATCTCTAAATGTTGAACAATCAAAGAGTATCCAACAAGAGCCATCAAACTTGGTCTGAGACATTATTGCACAATAGTCTGCATATGAGATATCTAGAGTATAGATATAGATATACACTTGTCCTTGGAAAGGACCTCCAGTGATTATTCCTCTAGTTATGTTCTGACTTGTTCTGAAATAACTTATAAAAGATCTTAGATGATTCTTTGATTGTACCCAGCTATTCAAAATATGTATACATACTGGACTAGATTTAATGCAGCACTCTAGACACTCAAAACAATAACAATATTTACAATTATTACATACAAGGATCCATTTGAATCCTGGTGGAGCATATGGCATGCTTAAGGAGGATGAAGCCATTTTATGGTTTTAGCTTTAGCTTCTCTAGTGAGCAGATCAACTATGCAATTATCTTTCCCTGGCTTATAATGGATGTCAAATTCAAATCCATCCAACCATAAGCTCCATCTGAGAACTCTATTATTGCCCTGTTCCAGAAGTCTTTGATTAGTCAGCATGCCTTTCATATGCTTTAAATCAGTTCTGACAATAAAATGAACAGGTTTTAAAAACAATCTAAACTTCTTAATCCCATTTTTTACAGCTAATATTTTGTTATGGGATGAAGGATATTTAGATTTTGTCTCACTGAAACACCCAGAAGCATATATACAGACTTCTTCCAGCTTTGGTCCATTCTTCTGAAGCAATACAACTGCCCACGTATCATTAGAAGCATCTGTCTCTAAGATGAGCTATAATGAAATATCTGGAAGATATAACTTTGGCAGGATCTGGATTTTCTGTTTTATTACTTGAAAAGTTGTTGTCATATTATTATTCCAAGGTATTACCTTACTCGGGCGCTTCTAAAGTATCCTTACATCTTTAGCCTGGTTTTCATAGAACTGTCTAATATAATTTAGACAACCTAGGAATCTTTGCAATTGTTTTTGATCCAAAATCTCATCTGGAAATTCAGAGAGTTTCTTCAGCACATGTTCCTATAACTCAACTGCTCCCTTGGAAAGAATGATTCCTAAATATTCAATTATTGTCTGATCCCAACAAAGCTTAGACTTGCTTAAAACCAAACCATGACAGAACAATAGATCATATACTGTCTTCAAGTGTTGTACATGAAAAAATATATATTTAGTATCATAAGAACAAACAAGAAGATCATCTATATATACAATGACAAAATTCAAATGTTTAAAGATATTGTCCATCCTTTTTTGGAATTCTGAGGGTGCATTTTTCAATCCAAAAGGCATGACTCTCCATTGGTATTGTCCATTAGGTACAACAAAAGTTGTTTTGTACCTGTCTTTAGGAATTATCCCTATTTGACAAAATCCACTCTTTAGATCAAACTTACTGAAGATGTTGCATTTACCAATCTTAGACAAAAGCAATTCTTTAGAAGGAAGAGGAAATCTTATAGGAAGTAGAGCTTCATTTAAAGCTCTGTAATTTATAACCATTCTAGGCTTTCCTCGTTTATGTTCGCTATGTTTATTCACATAAAATGATGGGCAAGCCCAAGGGCTTCTTCTTGGTTCTATTAGCTTTCTCTCTAGGAGTTCTTTTATCTCCTGCTGACAATATTCAATTTCTCTGGGAGACATATGGTTGGCTAAGGCCTTTTGTGGTTTTGCAACATAATCTTCTCTATAGGGAAGACTGACAAAATATTGTTCCCTTGTCCAGAAAGCATTAGGATGATTTGATGTACAGTCTTTTTCTATCTTTTCTTTGACATCCTTAATTGCTTCTAATCCATGTCTTTCTGCATTGTTTATTATCTTCTGGATCCGGACTAAATTCTCAGTAGTATTTTCTATCAGTGGGAGAGATTTCTTTACTGCAATCCTTGATTCATAGGAGGACTTACTAGGGACTGATATAGGTTTTCCCAAAATTGTAACCTATACAGAATTGCTACCTATTGTAAATGGTAAACATCTATTTACAAAATCTTGTCCAAGCAAGATATCTGCTCCAGTGTCAAAGCAATAAAGATTGACAGCTACCTTTGCTCCTTGTATGATAATTGGAAAGTCAGGGGTAAAAGACTGAATTCTGATCTCAGTCTTATTTACTGCTCTAAAAGCAATGTCAATAGGCTGCCAATAATAAGATGGTATTGCTCCATATTTTTCACATGAATTCATAGCGCCTATATCAAGTTGTGCATCTAAAGTATACTGCAGATATCCTGAAACTTTTATATCCACATAAATTACTAGTCTATCTTCAAAGTCACGCATTAGCATTAAAGTCACAAAGGTATATGATGAAAATAAATGGCATATGTTCATCACATAGCAATGACAGGATATTTATTTCGACAATGGGGCGATGTTCATCACATTGGAACAATATGGTTATGGCCAATCATGTTCATTAGATTGCGACAATATGGTTATGTTTGTCACATTGTGATAATGTGGTTATGGCCATCCATGTTCGTCACATTGTGACAATATGGTTATGTTCGTCACATTGCGATAATGTGGTTATGGCAAGTCATTGCAACAATATGGCTATGTTTATTATTACATTGAATAGAAAAAATTTTAAAAAAATTAAAATAGAGCTTATTACTACTACTACTAATAATAATAATCTATTTTTTAAGGTCACGGCCAAGCCAGCACACCAAATTGGTGTATGAGACCCCCTTGTTTGTGGGACAAGGGACCCCCCTCCGCCCAGCGATTTGACTGGTAAAGTCTATGAAGGTATACATACCCTACCCCCCTCTGGATTTGAACCTGTGACCATTGAGAAATACATATTTTATAGAAAAATATAAAAACAAAAAATACAATTTATGTATTTATGTTATTTTATTAATAAATATTTGAAAAAATCTAAATATAAAAATTTGTAGTTTTTTTTTAAATTAAATATATTAACAATTTTTTAAAGATAAAATAACAATTCAACTCGGCTAAAATACATTAATACACTATTAAAATAATATATTAATAAAGTAGTAATACATTATAAAAGTATTAATATATTAATATTACATTAATATAAATTAAAGTATTAATTTATATTAATGTACAATATAACATATTAATTGATTTTTAAAATTAAAAAATAAAACACTATTTTTATCAAACTAAATATATTTTAAATTTTTTAATATTTTTAAGATTGAATTTTTTTGAAATTATAAGATTTAATTATATAAAAAAATAAGATTTATAATTATATTAAAATTTTATAAAATTTAAATTATATTAAAAATAAGATTTAAAGTTATATTTAAAATAAAATTTAATTATTTTAAAATTATATTTAATTAATGTAAAATTAATTATTTTTTTTATTTTTAATTATTAAAATTAAAATTGCAAAATTTTGTAAATATTATCCATTGAGAGAGACTATAAAAGTATTATATGTTTTATGAAGGATAAATGTGCATAAAGATAACATAAACAATAGGTATTAAATCCCTAATCAACTATCTGGTTAATAGCGGTGCATCTTGGAAAAATGACGAAGGTATGGCCACTGCCTTGCAACTTCAATGTGGGAGATGGATAATGGAATATGTTTTTATGGAGCAACCCTAATCACAATAAAGCACATGGATGTTTGGAATACGTGTCGTCGCATATGAAAATTTTGAAACAAATTCTCTTATGTGTATTTTATGCTATTGAAAACTGCTAAAATCAACTTGTGTGACTTTAATGCTAATGCGTGACTTTATATGACATGATTATAGTGGAACGAGAATATTTAAAAATATAGCATTACTCAATTCATTATTAATACATTATTAATAATGAATAAATTCATTATCAGCTCGCTAAAATTTGAACATGTCTTGAACGCCATTCGTGAATGCTTTATTCAAACCAAAGATTGGCCTTCGTCAATCAGCCCTTCTCTCCATTAAATGTCCAACCAGGTTTGAACCGGCCATTGTTAAACGGGAAGAGTTCTTTGGCCCAGGCAATAAACCATCCTTTTGTCAGCAGCTTTGCATTCAGCAGGTCTCACTTGGAGATTTTTGGAATATGAACCAAGTTTATTTTGTTTATTTAATTTTGTGAGAATAGCATATGCAATTTACATAGTCGTAGTAGGTCATCAAATCAAGGGGACAATCAAAGGGGTACTCAAGGTGGTTTTAAGGTGATTAAGGAAGTCTTGATGTAATCAAGGGGGTCGTGATATATGTATGAGTTCCAAGGAATAAGTCAATTAGGGGATCCATTTGATCAAGGTATGTTTTCGATGGGGAGGCCATGTGCTATAGGTTTAAATCTAGTCAAGTCCCTTGAGGTTACTGATTTCTATTGTAGCTAGTCGTTGAGTCGCACTCCATCTGAATATTTCAGGGAAGAGGAAGGGATCCCATGAGGTTTTCCTTGGAATTTATATATATAGTCCAATGGGTTAGCTCAATCAACTTGAACCAACTAGTTTCAAGGCAAAGATCGTTGGGGTGTCATGGGTTCAAGTCCGATAGAGACCTTCTTGCATATACCATGGTGGAGAAAATGACTCATAAAGAGGGGTTGGGAGGTCAAATCTCAATGGGTGAAGTTGAGGGGATGGGATGAGGAGGGGATGACTAATATTTTTACCTTGATTTGACCATATTGTCCATAGTAATAGGTTATAGAGAGGCAATAACTAAACTTACATGTTAATTATGGTTTGGAAGTGTAAATTGTTCCATAATAGATTTTGTTGCATAGTGCATATTAAACCCTCTAATGGAAACAACATCTACTTGAGGGTTTTTCTCTCTATAGTTCATGTCCTACTATATAGTGTATATTTCTCTACAGTGGAGTTATCTACCATGGTGTTTTGCATTGTATGACTCAGAATTTGTTTGTGTTTAGAGTATTGTTTCACATGTGACTAAACTAGCACTAACAATTTTAGAGAGTTAAGTTAAGCATTAAAGTTTTGCATTGTATGACTCAGAATTTGTGTTTAGAGTATTGTTCCACATGTGACCAAACTAGCACTAAAAATTTTAAAGGAGAGTTAAGTGAAGCATTAAATTTTTAGACTTGTCAATATACAAGCTCGTCTTTTTTTGGCTTGCACCTTATTGCATGGCTATAAAATATAATATAATATTGTGACTAAAGAATCTTAGTCTTCAATGACACTTCATATGGCTCATACTCTATTACATGGCTATAAAATATAACATAATGTTGTGACTGATGCACCTTAGTCTTCAATGACACTTGACTTTAATTTGAACTAGATTTTACCATTTTAAAGAAAGGTTAGATGAATTTCAACTAGCTTTTACTTATTCACTTTTTCCCTTTGCCATATGAAGAATTTCATTGTTGACACCAGATTTTTGATGAAGAAATTCAATAAGTCATTGATTCCATCGATTCATTGGAAACTTCTCTAGATGATGAGGAATTTGAATCGATCAATATTTTAGCGATTTCACACAATTAATGACTCAAATGGACCAATAGTAGCATAGGTCCATCTTAACTCCAGATCCATCATGCGCCAAGAGGGATCAAATCCCTCGAGGTGTAAGCCTCCTTTTAGAGTGAAAAACTTGAGGAAATGTTTTCACCTCAAGGGATTTGATCACTCTCGACACATGATAGATACAGAATCGAGATGGATCTATGTTGGTTCCATTCATGGGAAAGAGCATGAAATTTTTAGATGAGAATCATTATCTATGTGTATATATTTTAGATGAACTTGATCCTTTGAAATTTACATCATTGTGAATCCTAATAATAACACAATAACAACATTTAGTGATGAAGATGTTGAATAATAACAAAATGCAATGATTAAGATATTGAATAACATATATACTACATCATATCATTGAGAAGTGATATGAGTAAGATATTGAATAACTCTTGTCTTACATAGTAATTGATCTCAATATGTCTTCTTCAACTTTTCTCTTAGACACACCAGCACATTTTCCCATCTTTTCATGTTGATCATATGGAAATGGAGGTTGAAATAGAAGACCATGAAAAGATTTAACTCGAGATATTGCAGGAAATGTAAGACCCTGCCGCTTTGTCTTTCCAATACTAATAGTTTCCTTCTCTAATGTCAATCCCTGGGACCTGTGGATTGTCAATCCCTAAGCAAGTCTCAATGGAATTTTTCTATTATTACCTCTTTCAATAGGTATAATAGGAATAGTCTGAGGGAATAATTCATCCCATGGAACTCCCATATAGTTATAAAATCTTACTAAAACATATGTGGGAGGTTCAGGAGGGCATGTTCTTGGATTATACACAATATGTTTGACTACCCCATGGGAACCATTAACAAGTCCTTCATTAGTCCATAATTTTGAAGTAAGGATAACCCTATCTCCAACAATAATAAGAAGCTTATTGTCTGATTTTTCATCATATGCTTCCATGGAGTAGTTGCCACTTACTCTTGTAGCAATACTTTGTGCAATAGGGAGATTTAGTTGATATCAAACAATGTTTATTGTCATTGTGGACATCATCATTTGTTGCAAACAAATGTATAGCCTTATCAAATGACTCTTTTGTGGAACCATCCATATTGGTATAAGTACATGTCATTAGTAATCTATATTCTTCTACAATTGGAATTGCATCCCTAGCATTCATTAGCATATGTTGAAAATGTTTTTGATCATTTCTTTATCCATCTTGCATGAACATTATATCAAGAGTTACATCAATTCTGAGTAAATTCCATAATTATTTTGCATGACCTTCACATGCATATGTAGGTCTATCCAAAATAGGAGGTAGGTGTTCCAAATCACCTACCAATATAATTGACTACCTCCAAAAGGAATAGTATAATTTTCAAGATAAGCTTGACGAATTTGAGCATCGATTTATGTTAACAAATTTCTCCCTATAAAACTCATCTCATCGATAAGGATGTAGTAGATGTGTTTCATATCCTCTTGTAAGGAAATCAAATGTGACCATTGTAAATTGGTCATGTCCCTTACTGGTATATGAAGTGCAAAGTGTATAGTCGATGTAGATATGTTGAATGTAGCAACATTGGTAGGGGCCAAAAGAAGTGAGGGGGTCTTATGAGGAAGGGATTCACTTTATAGTGCATGTTTAATAGCACCAATCAAGTAAGACTTTCCAGTACCTGTTGTCCCTTGGATAATCATATGCAAGGGTTCTTTGTAACCACCTCCTATATAATGCTCAAGAATTTTATTATATGTATTTCTATTTTCCCCCAAACTTTCAAATGAATACTTATTTAAACATTCATTAGTGGCAATTGCATTCATTTTTCACTTTTGGGATATGAAATTCCCTGCACAATTTGATGTTTCTTCATCCACAAAGAGCTCCAATTTTCTAACATCATGGTCCTTGAATCCAATCATATCAAATTCATTGGAATTTATAAACTTATTCTTATACAAACATGAAATAATCTCCCACTCATGTTGTCTAGAATATCTCTGCACATTTAGAAAATATTCATCATCATCTCGAGGTGGATCCTTTGGAGGTATTGGATTATTATCAACATGCCAAGGGTTATAACGATTTTTTTCACAATTTTCTATGATGTTATCAATTGTAGTACCTATATATGTACGGAAATCACATAATGGCTTGCACAATACCAACTCAGACCAACGGAATTCCACAAACTTATCATTTTCATGAGGGGGAGTTGAACTAAACTTAGGAAACGCGTGTACAATGGCTTCATTTTTTCTTGCTAACCATTTATCATCTTGACAGTGTTTTTCAAATGACCCGGATCTAGCAACATCTATCATTGAATGTTGCACCATATTCATAGGTCTCTTAGTATATTATTATATCAAACAAAAACAACACAAAGGACATGAATAGTGTAATTCCAAAATACTTACAAATTAATAGTAGCATCAATGCCAAAAGGAATAGAAACCAAATGACTAAATAAATCCATATCTTGCTCTACCAACACCCATAAAACAGAAGCCATAAAATTGAGAAAAACAACAGCATTAAAATATTAATTTACACGGTAATGCCAAAGTATAAATTCAGTGGGCACTAAACAGTCGAAAGTGCCACTGCACCAAATTATTGATAGCAAACATTTATCCATTAAAGATGAAGGCAGTGCTTCCTTAGACATATCTACTACACATTACGACTCGATCTTTTTAAGTATCAACTCAACAGTAAAATAGTTAGTTTAAAATGTTAAATAATGAATGACTCTATATAGAGATATAATTTTAGGCGATCTTCTTAGATCATTGATGCCACTCAAGGCACATTGACATAGAAAATAATTAATCTATCAATATAGGAATATTATTTTAGGCTATCTCTAATTTCATAATATGGTACAATCTTATATAATTATTAGTAGTCACATAATCGTTTCAGCATATCTCCCACAATCAAAACAACAAACCCTCCATTAAAATTTCAATAGTGTTGAGATTTGGTCCTCTCTACAATTTGAAAAAAAAATATTAACTGAATGACACATCATATTATCCTATTCTTCTTGTTATCTCTCGCCACATTTTTTGCTAATTCAATGCCAAAGATGTGTGAGTGTGTGTGTGTGTGTGTGTGTGTGTGTGTGTGTGTGTGTGTTTGATGCGGAAATAACTTCATGGAAGCTATAGCTTGATGAAATGGGATCTACTCATAGATTTGAAATCTATTTTAACTAAATGTTGCATCACATTATCCTATTCTTCTTGTTATCTCTGACCATAATTTTTGTTAATTCAATGTCAA
>ML786614.1:14569-95241 GCA_009831015.1 Picea engelmannii
TATATATATATATAGCCAAAATAAATTCATGGATTCTATAGCTTGATAAAATTCGATCTACACATAGAAAAATGTCAAAGATTTATATATTTCATGTCGATTATGCAGTATATATCTAGAGTTATCTCTGGCCAGAGTTTATGTTATTCCTTGTGGCGTCGACTTAGAAAATAATGGATCTATCCGCATAGGAATATAATTTTAGCCGATCACTAATGCCACAATATGGTACAATCTTATATATAACAATAATTATTTTAAGTTATCGCTAATGTATCTCTATTCCTCTATATAATTTGAAATATGTTTTAATTGAATGTCACATCGCATTATCTTATTCGTCTTGTTATATCTTGCCATAGTTTCTAGTAATTCAATAATTTGGGAAAGCTTCATAAAACCCTAAAAACCAAACAAAATTCAAGAAACTATAAAGCCTCAAAACCCTAATTCAAAAAGCACCTTGATTGATGAATCATTGTTTCTCCATTAAATATAAAGTTAGTATAAGAAACTCAAACGCATAAGAAGAACATTTGTGAGTCTCCATTCTATTAATTAGTAGAAATAGGTTTACATTGTACATCTTCCCCTAGGAGAGAGGTTTATTCTATAGAGGTTGAATCCAATGTTTAGTCTTCTTTCGAAAAGTGTTATTCTTGAATATATTGCTTACAATGGCGCTTAGTCTTCTTTCGAAGGTTTGTTTGAAATCCCTAATATTTCTCTCATAAAATTGCATATTTCCCTCTCATTCACATGCTCTTAACAGCTAGCCTAGACCATTATATGTTATTAGTCCCTGCCATGGGACTATAGCAATGAGATTGTTTTTTATGTCACTTTGATGTGACATTAATTTTCTTTTTACCATAAATTTGTGCATGCAATGTAATGTTTAACATAGGAAAACAAATATATATTTTTGGATATAATAAAAATATTTGTGTTTTTCATTTCTAATTGGTTGATAGAATTGAAGTGTTATTGCTCCGTTCACGTCTTTCAATATGTAGAATTAATTACATAATCAATGAATTTCACCAATCACCACATCTAAATATAAAAAGTTGTACTATGTATTTATTATTATGCAATATTATATTTATATTATATTTATTATTTAATATATTATTTATTATTATATTTATGTATATTTATTATCTAATATATTATTCAGATTATATTTATTATGTAATATAATAAATATTATATAAATATATATATTATTAAATTTGGAAGGTTTATTTTCAAAAAGAAAAATTGAATATTTTTAAAATGCAATTTTCATTTGGCTAGCTTAACTTAATTGGAAGGAAATTTATGTTAATCCCAAAAATATTCAACATCCACATTAAAGTAAAAATGTGGTCAGAGATCCTAGCCAATACTGCATATGACAAATATATAAACTAAGTGTCATGGAGCAGCATGTCTTCCTCCATTATTTGTGAGTCTAGGTCAAATTCCTTGAATTCCAATCTTTTTGACGGTATAGTTATCAATGTTAATTTTTTTCATTTAAAATCTTTACAAATTGATTTCTTTTAAGACTATGAAACTAGCCCCTGGTTAACATATTATTCATGTTTCACAGTAATCATCGTCATCGATAATTATAGGGTGGCAGCTATCATCTCCATTTCCAAATCTACTTGGCAGGGACTAAGCTGCCATGCAGCCCTTGTTTTTTAACTCCTAGAATGCTAACTCATAGCTCCACCCTTTTCTTCTCATATTTCTGGAAATTGGTGTTATTGGACTTAGCGCTAATGGTTGACATGACTAATTTATTCCATTTTGAGGATTCAAGGATTTGTGGTCGAAGAGTCAGCCATGGGAGACAAAATTATTTATGTTATGCCTGCAAATATTCTATCACTTTCCCTACTTCCAATTTCTTTACCTTCTTAGTGAATGTGGCTTGCTCCAATTTTGTATCGACTCAACAATATAATAATCAATTTAAAATGTTAAATAATGGATGACTCCATATAGGAATAGAAGTTTAGGTGATCTTCATATATCGCCAATGCCACTGATGGTGCATTGACGCAGAAAATAATGGATCTATATGTATAGGAATATAATTTTAGGCAATCGTTAATGCCACAACAGATCACATCAACAGATCACATCATGCATGTGGGAACACTTCTACATAGTAGATAGATACAGAAATATTGATAATACTCAAAAACCAAAAAAAAAATTATAGCACAAAGTCTTATAATTTTAAAATTTATGTGTTATGCTTAAATTGTTTTACAAATTGCAGCGCACTTAAAACTTTTTATAAGTCTTTCCTATATCAACAAAATCACATCTAACACAACAAGATTGTTCAAGTTTCATAGTATTTTTAATTATATCTAATGAAATATATATATTTCTCTTTGTTTTTAAACAACGTTGTTTTTCAATTACTCCATATTATATTATTATTTTTAAAGAGACATGTGTCAAATCCAGATTTAGAATGGAAGGAAAATTAAAACGGAAGTGTATACATCCTAAAATATAACTCACTTAATTACTAAACACATTGGGGCATATTTATATGAATGATTATATTTTAAGTAGAGGAAGGAAAATTGAAAGTACTCCAAACTCAATACCCTAACCAAGTCCTGAGGCAACAGGGTTTTGATAACTTGATTAATTCCTAAGGCTTTAGGAGTGAAACTCTTCAAAGTACCCCACATTGTTATGGGTTGATTTTGTTTATTTAAAAATGACACAAGATAAAGTGACTCTTGGAATTATCACATTTGTCCTATGATCATGTCATAAGTTATGTAATGATTAAAATAAGAAATTCATAATCGAAAGCTCTTAAATGTTCAATTCTTGCCATCATATTAATATCTCCATGGAAAGAGTTACGAATTAAGAATGTCATAGCCAATATGAAATTCATATTTGGGTATGCATGTATGCCCTACCCACCTGGAGGCACCTTGTGTGGTCCACCCTTGTGTCAAATTCATTCCTAACCTGCCCAATGATGAGAAGATACTTCTAAACTAGACAATTGTAATGTGATGGATCACCTTCACATAGCCTCCCTCACCTTATCCTGGATGTGGGAACTCAAGAGGATGTCTAGTGCTTATGTGAGCTCTTTAGGTTTCTCTTCCTCTTTGGTCATTATCTTGACCCATTTTGACCCCTTGGAGCACCCATTTGGGGAATTCCCTAACTTCATGGGTCTATTTAGGGGTGAAAACCTCCTAACCTATGTCCACCATTACTTTGGATGCCTTAAATTGATTCCATACCCACCCAAACTCATTTAGGATTTGTTATTTACAAATTTTAAGATTCCAAGGAACAAAATCAAAAGCTCCTTCCAACTTGTCACACTCTCTAATATTTAGTGTCATCTTACACATCTTGAACCAATCCCCAAGTGCACAAATCAACAATATATGAAGTAGACAAAACACTTTATAGAATTCAAGCACTTCTCCCAAGTGACCTAGGTGTGAAACCCTAATGACTTCAACAAGGTCAATACCTCTCTCGGGTACTCTTTATCTGAAATAACAACTTCCACTTACACGTAGACTGATCTCAACCATAAAATCTATGATCCCATTTAGAAATTTTCTACAATATGTCAATTAATGCAACATAGAAAATTTCACCTCTTTCACCCAAAGGTTTCATAGATCTTAACCTTGTGAATTTTTAACCTTGGGGTTGTTACTAAAAACAAATAAAACAACAATTACAACATACAATATTTCACCTTTTAACAACCATAATTCATTAGGCAATTCAAGAGAAAAGATGCCAAAGTGTGCCAACAAGTTTCATCCCTCTAGGGAAATCTTCTCATGCAAAAAATATATATATAATTCACTTTATGTCAACTATAAATATAGCAGCAAATCTACCTTATCCTCTTCAGTATTAATATTAATTCACTTAATAGTTTTAGTCTTAACTTATGTCAAATTAGCAAAACATGTCAGTGTTGAAAATTACCAAAACATAAAGACATGTAAGTGTTGAAAATTACCAAGACATGTAACTTCATGGGTCTTGTTAGGGGTGAGAACCCCCTAACCTACGTCAACCATATTTACTTTGGATGCCTTAAAGTGATTCCATATCCACCCAAACTAATTTAGGATTTGTTATTTACAAAGTTTAAGCTTCCAAGGAATAAAATAGGAAGCTCCTTCCATCTTGTCACACTCTCTAAGATTGAGTGTCATCTTACACATCCTAAACCAATCCTCAAGTGCAAAATTAACAATATATGAAGTAGACAAAACCCTTTATAGAATTCAAGCACTTCTCCTAAGCGACCTAGGTGTGAAACCCTGATGACTTCAACAAGGTCAATACCTCTCTCGGGTACTCTTTAGCTGAAATACCAACTTGCTCATACACCTAGAGTGATATCAAACATAAAATATATATCCCATTTAGAAATTTATGCAATATGGAAGTTCATGAAACATAGAAAATTTCCCCTCTTTCATCTAAAGGTTTTGTGGATCTTAATTGTGAATTTTTAGCCTTGGGGTTGTTACTAAATATAAATAAAACAATAGTGAAAGCAAATAATATTTCACCTTTTAACAACCACAATCCACTGGGAAATTCAAGAGAAAAGATACCAAAGTATGCCAACAAGTTTCATCCCTAGGGAAATATTCTCATGCAATATATATATATATATCATTTTATGTCAACTATAAATATAGTAGCAAGTCTGCCCTATCCTATTCAGTATTAATATTAAATCACTTAATAGTTTTAGTCTTAACTTATGTCAAATTAGCAAGACATGTTAGTGTTGAAAATTACCAAAACATAAAGAAATAGATGGCTGAAAATTAAATCTGCAATAGAGACAATTTCGGATAGCTAAAATCTTCATATATGTGCATAAAGATGAAGTTCATACATTATATATCATAGCCTTATTCCAAGGCTAGCACAATCATCTATCTCTCCAAAATCCTAACTAGGGAAAACCATGAAACCCTAGCTCACACCAAGGAGCTCCAACAAGCTAGCATCTCACAAGCATGTCCTCCAAGGAAAGATCTTTTCTCTCCTTCTTTTCAACAAGCACAAACTAGGGTTTCATCTCAAAACCATAATCTCCAATTCTACCAAGGATAAAACCCTAAGCCTATTATTCACGATGCTCCAAGAAGTTCCAAGAAACCCTAGCGACACCAAGAGAGACATAAAATGAAAATCAAGATGAACTAAAGAGAGGAAGACTAGTGTGCTCCTCGTAGTCACATTTCTAACAGAATATAATGAGCAAAGATGAGAATAATGAAAGGCCATGGTCTCCTTCCTCATATATATGATATGTAAGAGAGGCTAACAATACATATGTGGACCTAATCCCTTACAAATAAATTTCAAGGCCACATGTAGGATCACACATGTGGAGCACTACACTCCATAGGTACCCATGTCAAGATTCAAGGTGACACCATCCACAATCAAGGCTCCAATTCAAGGGCAATCTATGATATGTTTCCAACACTCCTCCAAGCCTCCAATGACTCTAATGATCTTCTGAAGACATGTATTCCATTGGTTCCACTCCACCTACATGAACATCATTGCAACCCAGGTGTCCCCAAGTCAGCTATATGCCTCAATGTATGGATCCAAGCTAACCCATGTTTTTTAAAGATCAATTCCCTCCTCCTGAGTGCCAAACACTCTTCCTCCAATGCAGGGTGTTCTCTAGGTAAGAAACCCCCTCCATTTGGTCGACATGTAGAATGTCACCAAACTTTCTTAAGATCTCAAATTCCTTAAGGAAAAATGTCATGCAAGCACCCAACTAAGGTCAAGCAACCACTAAGAAAGCCATATCCAATGTGAAAATCCATCACAAAATATGCATGGGATAATCATACACCATGTTCCCCAAATTACATGAACCACCTGCGATCACAGTGTAACATTTTCAATGTAACACAAAAAGATAACATCTTCTTGGGTGAAATATTTGGAAGAATTTATAAATTCTAGACAATACTTCTCCCCGTGGTTATCTTGATAAAATCTACAGTAATGTTCCATGGATATCTCATTCAAATATCTATAGGGTAGAAAACATATATTCATTTCTAGTTACCTTATTGTCATTTGGCCTTTGATATGACATGAAACCTCTATTTTGTAGGGTTTCCCTCTCAAAACATCCTTTGGAAGTTCACAAACTCATTAGAAAGTGTATATACTAATTGTTGGATTACATATAACTCAATTGTTTAATTTTCACTCTCGGGATCAGCATTCAATGCAATTTTAGGTGCGGTTGTAGTTGTCATTTTGTTAGTTGTCGAGGGGGATCCTTAAAATTTTTGCACTAAGGGATGAAGTTTGATGTAAAGATGACATTTCTTGTTCTATTTTATTAGAACCCTTGTAGTCTTATTTGAGAGTATGTTTATTGTCCCATTTAATGAACATAGCCATTGTGGGGTCAATCGCTAAGAGGTAAACCTCTAAGGTCGTCATTTTAGGGGGTCTTTGATCTACAAGTATATGATGGTACAAGGTCAGTTGAACCTTGTGTTGAAATATTTTTCTTCCAGTTCGACTTTTAGTTTATTAAGTTTTAAAGCTAATTAACTCTCGATACTTCATCATCTCCAATTTTTCTCAGAAAAAATTATTCATATTCAATTCAACAGTGTATTGAGTTAATAGGCACATTAAAAAACCATGTGGATGCTTGACCTAAGAAAGTAAATAGGAAGAGTTGGCATATGATGTCTTATTTCTCAACATTTAAGAGCCTAATAACTTGTATGAAGGATTTTAAGTGGTCTTTAACTATAGTAGCTTCATCTAGGTTGAATTTAGGGAGGTATGCCTCAACATGCTTGGCCATATTGTGGCATGACACTGCCAAAATCAAAACGTTAAGAGAGAACTGTGCAAGGTGTTGGTTCACCATGTTTTTCTTATGTAGTAGCTATTGATTTAAGGTTTGAATGAGAGGCATCAAAATTTGGGTTATATTACACATGAAATTGTGAATGGATTTCTCAACTATTCTCATTATTTACGCATATATTCATGGTGAATATATGGTGGGGTCTACAACATAAGTCTCAATGAACTCTTAACTAGGAATATGCCTAAGTTCTAGTCTTTGATGTCTATAAGGTGGAAAATAAAAAATGACAAGAGGAATTCTTGTTTTTCTATTGAAATTGCTAGTGACTCTTCGAAAAGCTCCTAAAAGTTCAAGTCTATTGGATTCAAACTCTTGTTGGTTGGTTTCTTAGGTGTCTAGAATTATTGTATATTCCAATTGGGATTATTTTCCACCCAACATTCATGGAATTCTTGGGCATCAATAATATTATCCAAAAATTAGCAAGGCCCTCCTCTAACGTCAATTTGTTGATACGAGATTTTGGCCCTTGTCAATGAACCCAATTCCATCAAGATAAAATCGTCTAAGTGTTATTCCCACCCTTTCTTAGTAGACCCTACAATTTGTAGTTATGACTGCCAAATTATTTTTAAGTGTTTTTCATTTTTGTATATTTTCTGGTTTACATTACATTGAAAGAAAATGTAAAAGTAAGGAACTAAAAGTAAAATCCTAGTACTAAGAACATATTATAGTAAAATGGAATTGGAACAAAATACTAAACCTATTGAAAGCATAAATAGTCAAAACATTCGACTCGTTCAATATTTGAATAGAGTAATATGTATAGATATCTTAATGCAATCTAAATCTATCTATATTCCAACACCAAGTTAGCAATAGATGCAAAACATAAGACCTAATGCCATGAAATAGTTCGAATTCATAACATGTAGTAAGCCAAGGACGCAATTCACAAAAAGAAGATAGCTTGAATTCAGTGACAAACAACTTCAACTTCATTAATTAATTTCCAATAATGTCTCAAACGTAGTTACAAGGTAGATCACCTTCAAAAAATGAGAACCCTTGGTTATAAACAATTACCATTTTTATACAAAAGTGGATCTTGGAATATGAAGTGATTTAGATTTCTAACTCTTCACCTTCCTTTGACTAATCAACCTAAATTTAAATAGTAAAGTCCTTGATTCCTTCTCATAATATTTCCATTCAATAAATGCCTTATTCAATTCCAAAGAGGTAGGGAAATGATATTGTCCAAATCAAGATCGCAGTGCACTTAGGTCATGTTGAAGTCTCCCTTGTCTCATTTCTAGCTTTGCATTATAAATGCTAAGGATCCCCTTCTCTATGATCGGTGCTTCGATGTTTTCTTTTAATGTAAAATTGTAGGTTAACAAGTCCATGGATCTTCTCTTTTGGGAATGGGTTTACTCAATTGGGCCAGTATATTAAGTTGGGGAATCAAGATTCTTGCATCAACTTCAAACGTGACTAGGCCTTTGTATTTTTATGTTATTTTGGATAAATATTATAGGAACTAAAGGCATCTTTTAGTAGTTTTTTTTATGTTTTTGTCTAGGCATTTAGCCATCTCTTTCCAATACTCAATCCCTATGCCATTTTATTTAATTTTGTTCTCTTGGAAGCGGGGAAATTGAGGTGGAGCTTCAATATATTCCCATTAACATTAAATCAAGGAATTGAGACATTATTTCCATAAGACAACGGCATGGAGCCACTCCTCCAAACAAGTAGACAAGCTTGATGCTTATGTGTAAAACTCATGTATATTCAACATCACCTTGTGAAATTTCTTTAAGATCGATGATAAATCATTGTGGATTCATAACACACACTCTACAAAGTCACTTGTGTCTTTCCATGTTACCTTATAATATTCCACTCGATGTTTCAAATGTTCAATTTCTTTCTTACAATGTTCTATTTCTTTGTCCATTCTAAGGATGTTCGACTCATTTGTTTGTGTTATGTCAACCCCTACTGTGGCCATTGCTATTGGATCCATGTTCTCTATGTCCAATATTGTCCTATCAATAATTTTAATTATGATATGATCTATAGTTGTTTTCCCCTTCTTATGAGTTTCGTGAACTATCTATTTCTTCTTTTAGTCATATGTGAATAACTCTAAGCACGCCACCTTATCTCCTATTAGTTGAAATATCCCTGATCCCACAGATCAAGATATTTGCTATTGATCCAATGTGTTGTCTTGCAGATCTGATACACTAGGGGTTTCTTGATGCATTTCAGTTGTGTGTTTGAGATCTTTATGGTTATTGCATGTGCATGTTGGTTATTTCGTGTGCATGTTGGTTATTGCATGTGAATGTTGTGTATTTATGGTTTAAACAATATATAAAGGATGCATGTGGAAGTAAAGAACAACAATTGTCCAATAACATATATTATGTGACTCAAGCATGGAAATACAATAACACACTGGAAATATAGAGTATAATTGTCATCTAGATCTCATGGATCGTCGTTGGAATACAATCAAATAGCATAAAAATACCCATGATCGGAAGATGAATGCAGATATGATTCATGCATGGATAGATCGACAAAAATATGCGACTCCAAAGAAATACGGTAACTGCTACCAGCTAGAAAACTCATCTAGAAGGATAGACCATGAGAATGCACCGGAAATTGCTCCAATAGAAGTTCTTTGGCCTCTAGACTGGAATGGATGAGTGTCAGATATCAGATTTGGCCTCTAAGGTATTGGATCTGGACCCCTGGGGGGTTTGCGCACCTCTTGGGACACTAGATGCGCCCCAAATGATTCCACCGACGGAATCAACTGTTATAGGGCTCAAAACGATCGTCTTGCCAAATGTGTAACTAGGTTGTAAGGGTTTCCCTGGATCTGTTTATGCTCTATCTGCAACCCCAAATGTACTGTCGGAAGAGTTGCGCCCCAAATGGCTGGATAATGCACTCTGCAAGATTCCACCATCAAAATATGATGATAAATGGCTCAATAGAAGTGCCCTGGCTGGATCTCCACTAGGTCAGAATGAAACTGCAATCTGATCTCAGACCTCGTGCAACTCCACAAACCCTCATTATGACGAGCGCCCTCACTGGCTGAGCTACGCACATTGTACTGGATACTCCTGAATATCTTAGTGAAATACCTGGATGGTATCTCCTATGGGATAGGGTGTGTCTCTCAACACCAAAACCGATCAATGGAGGTGGTTTCCTCCAAAAATCCACAAAACAACAAGGTCGACTCTCTTTCTCCTCTAGGAGCTCTCAACATCAAATCATAACAATGCATAATAAGGAATTAGGTCAAATTCCTCTCGTTATACCATTCCCTATCTAATTCACCATTGACCTCACTTAAGCTAGGCGCTTTTCCTCCTAAGGTGAATAATTAATTAATTAAGTCCCCCTTTAGCACCTTTTCATTCTAATTCTTCGTTGACTTAGGCTTATGTGACTTTTCCTAAGTATTTTGGCTTAATTCATCGTTTAGCCATCAATTCTTCCTTATTTCTCCATCTTGTTCCCTATTTGTGCCTGACTATAGTCTACGGGAACACATAGACTACTAAGTCACTCCCTGCTAGCCTACTCTTGGGAATGGGACATCACAGTCCTCCCTTCCCATGATTGTTTTTCCTCAAGCAACATCAATTATGGGTGTTGTAAGATATTCTCTCCCTCCCATGTGGCATCCTTTACTGGAATACCCCTCCATATAACCAAGCACTCCCTGATGATCCTGCTCCTCAATCTAGACTCTCTCTGCTCTAGTACCTCCTATGGCACTAGCTCCAACTGACACTCCTCATCCAAGGGTGGAAACTCCTCTGAAATGCTAACATGTTGTCCCACAACCTTTTTAAGGAAAGAGACGTGAAAGACATTATGAATCTTGCTACCTTCTAGTAGCTCTAGCTCTTATGCCACCTCGCCTATCCTCCTGATGACTCTGTATGGCCCGTAGAACTTCAGCTTCAGCTTCTCTACTCCACTCCTCTTCAAAGAGGACTATCTGTATGGTTGTAATCGTAGAAAAAACAAATCCCTTACCTCAAAATTGCACTCAACTCTGTGTCAATATGCATATATCTTTTGTTGGTTCTAAGCTGACTGCAAGTTATCCCTTACTGATTGAATAATCCTCTGACTCTCCTCCACCCACTCCTTGGCCCCCGGGACCCTGTTGTCTCCAAACATAATCTCCATAAAGGAGGGTGCATCGTATCCATATAATGCCCTAAACGGTGACATCTTGATAGACATATGGTAAGTTGTGTTGTAGCAATACTCACCCATATGTAACCATCTCACCCAAGTGCATTGTTTCCCCCCCACATACTTCCTCAGATACCCCTCCACCCATTTGTTGACGATCTCTTTCTACCCATCTATCTGTGGGTGGTAGATGGTACTCGTGGCTAGCTCTGTGCCTCTCAACCTGAAAATCTCATGCCAAAATGCGTTGATGAAGCACCCATATCTATCACTAACTATCTACTTGGGTAACCCATGCACCTGAATACCTCCCTGAAAAAAAGCTTTGCTACATGTATGGCCTTGTATTCTATGGGTATGGCGAAGAAATGTGCAAATTTGGTCATTCTGTCGACCACAAAAAACATACAGTCCTTGCCCTGCACTCTAGGAATGCATGTAATGAAATCCATGTAAATGCTCTCCCATTTATGCTCTGGAATGGGTAGAGGTTGTAATATCCATGCGGGGTGTGTCTGCTCAGACTTGTTCCACTAACAAGTCGTGCACTCTCGTATGTGTTTCAGCACATCATCCTTCAGACCCTTCCATGAGAATCTCTCTATGATTTGCCTATATGTTTTGAAGTACCCCTAATGCCCTGTTGTAGGTGAATCATGACATACCTTCAGAATTTTCCCCTTCGGGGTGGATTCTGGAACCAAGTAGATATGGTCCTTGTAGAAAATGACATCATCAAGAACTTGGTATCTATCATCAATCACCTGTTCGTCCATCACCTCACAAGAAAAAAAAAAATTGGAGTATTCCACCAACAAATGAGCTTTCCAATCTATACAAATGTCCATCATCGAACATCTTGTTGGCCTCCTGGACAAGGCATCCGCTACGATATTACTTGTTCCCTTGAAATACTCAATATCAAAGTCAAAGGCTTGGATATTTGAGACCCACTTCGGTTGCCTCTCACTGAGGTCTTTCTAATCAAGGAAATACTTGAGACTGTTATGATCAGTCTTCACTACACACCTATTGCCAACCAAATACTGCCTGAATTTGGTTAAGGCATGCATGATCGCTAGCAACTCCTTATCGTAAATAGGATAGAGTCTCTCTGAATTGTTGAGCTTTCTGCTCTCAAACACAATGGGGTGGCCCCCTACATCAAAACTACTCCAATTCCCACCCCTGATGCATCGCACTCTAAGAAAAACGGCTATGAGAAGTATGGAAGGGATAGAATAGGGCATGTGCTCATAACCTCCTTCATTTTGTCGAATGTCTGTTGTGACTCCTCTGTCCAATGAAAAGCACCCCTCTTGGTCAAGTCTGTGAGTGGTGCTCCCAACTGTGAAAAAACCTTGACAAACCTCCTGTAGTAACTACATAACCCAAAGAATCCTCTCAGCTCCGTGAGATTCTTGGGCATTGGTCAATCCAAAATAGTCCTGATATTTTCCTGATGAACCTGTACTCCCTACCCACTGATGATATTCCCTTAGTATAGTAGTTCTCTCATG
Organism: Picea engelmannii; assembly: GCA_009831015.1. Lineage (NCBI taxonomy): Eukaryota > Viridiplantae > Streptophyta > Pinopsida > Pinales > Pinaceae > Picea > Picea engelmannii. The sequence continues at coordinate 27,236 of ML786614.1, forward strand.
CCAAATTCACATTTGGATTCCTTGGCATATAAATACTGTGCCTGCATAATACCCAAGACCTCCCCCAAATGTGATAGATGCTCATCCCATGTCTTGTTGTAGATCAATATGTCATCGAAGAATACCAGGATGTACTTCTTCAACTGTCCTCTAAATATATGATTCATGCAAGACTGGAAAGTGGATGGTGTGTTGGTCAATCCAAATGGCATGACCAAGAACTCAAAGTGTCTAAAATGGCACAGGAACATTGTCTTCTCAATTTCCTGCTCCCTGATGTCGATCTGGTGGTATCCTGAGAGTAGATCAATCTTAGTGAAGAAGACTGCTCCATGTAACTCATCCATCATCTCATTTATGCCTAGAATGGGGTAACGATTCTTGATCATTTTCTTGTTGAGCACTCTATAATCGATGCACATATGTAACGTGCCATCCTTCTTTAGTACCAGGACGAGTGAATATGCAAAAGGACCCATGTTGGGCCTGATGTGCCCCATAGCAAGCAATTCTTTGATTTCTTTCTCAATCTCGTCCTTGAATTTCTTGGGGTGCCTGTAGGGTGTTGTAATCACCGGTGTAGCCCCTGCCTCTAACTCAATCATGTGCTCAAAACCCCCGTTGAGTGGTCTCCCTGGTGGTATCGGCCCAAACACTGACTCATACTAACCCAGAAGCTCTTTGATCTGTGGGTGATAATGCTCCCTACCCTCGGAATCCTTCTGCGTGGTGATCAAACACTCTATTGCGTAAGACACATCTCCGTGACTAAAGATCCACTCCATCCTCTTTGTCGATACTGCTCAAGGTGCTCCTGTAGACATGCCCCTCAACACAACTCACGATCCACTGACATCTTTGAAGCTCATGGTCAACGTCTGATAGTTGAACCCAATCTCTCCCAATGAACATAACCATTGTACCCCTAACATGGCATCAATATCTGATAGGTCAAATACATAGAAGGTGTATGTCAAGATGTAGTTTCCTAGTTTGACCTATAGGTCGGGGATCATGTCCAAACATGTCAACGTGTATCCATCAGCCACTGCCACATGGAATCCCTTAAACTCCTTTGTGCGTAACCCCCTCCTGGCTACTAAGGACGCATCTACGAAGTTGTGGGTGGCCCCACCATCAACTAAAGTTTTCATGCATTGCCCATGTACAAGGCCCTTGAGCCTGAGAGTGTTGTAACTGGGCACTCCTAAAAGGGTGGCTATGGTTCCCCCTTTCACCTCTCTACAAGGTTTTGCCTCCTCCTTGGTTTGTGCCCTTGTCGGTATCTGAGGTTTCTTCGACTGCTGCTCTGTCTCATGAGTGGTCTCAGTCTCTGAATCTCTATCTGTCTGTGCCTCAATATCCTCATCCTCCTCCTCACTGCCCGATTCCACTTCTTTGTAGTGGATATGTCCCTTTCCCATGCATCTATGCCCTGGGACCCAAGGGTCTTTGCAGGAGAAGCAAATATTCTTCCTCATCAACTCTCATCGTGTATCATCATCCAATTTGGGCTTGCCCTTCCATTCCCTTTGAGGATTCTTCTGATCCTTGTCTCTCTGTGGTACAAAGGGTTTGGTGAAGGGTTTAGTTTTGGCATTGAATCTGCCAAATCTCTAGTGCATCGGATGGAATCATGCAAGGTATGAGGCTGGTAGACCTTCACCCATCCTCTCAAGGGTTATGTGAGCCCTTTTGTGAATAGCATGACTAATCAGGGCTCGAATATTTCTGTCACTACCACTGTTACCCTCTGAAACTCTGATATGAATTCCTTTGTTGTGCCAGTTTGTCTCAACTGGGCTAGATCTCTGAAATGGATCTCTGGATCCCTCTTGACAAATCTATCCATGAGTCTCTCTGTGAACTCTTTGTAGGAGGTGATGCAACTATGACCCAATGTCACTAATCTGTGATACCACCACTTGTGTGCCTCACCCTCCAAGTGTAAGGTGGTGAAACTGATGGCCTCTGACTCGGTCATCTGGTTGAGCTTGTAGTAGGTGTCTAGTTTCTGTACCCAAGCTTTGGAGGTGCATTTGGACGATCCGTCAAAAGAAGGTATGGTGATTTTACCAACTTTTCAGATGAAATCAATGTTATGTCCCTGTTGTTGTTGCTATTGTGGTCCTCCCCTCTATGGCTCTTTGGGGCGGTTCCTGAGTCTGAGTCCACAATACTTGACTAAGGTCATATCCTGCTAGAAGTCACTACCCAACGTCGCATACTCTATATGATACTCTGCAATGTCCTCTGTATGAGTGGGCGGTCTCTGTGCTATTGGTATATGTGCTACTATCGGGGTTTCCCTCTAGAAACTAGGAAACAACGGACGTGGGATCCTACTCACAGAGGTGTATGTGGGAGTGGGTGATTGGGGTCTACTGCCTTCCCCTGAGTTCCCCTATGCTTCATGTGGGGCTTGTGTGCCCAGGATGTCTACCATAGCCAGTCTATCCGCTACTTGAGCCAAAGACTGAGACATGGTCCGCTGACTAGCTAGCATATCACTGATAACCTGCATGAAGGTTGCATCTGGATCCACGGGGGCCTTACCACTACCCTCTGGTTGCTCATATGTGTCACCTAGCCTCCTCTCTGCTTCACGCTTGTCCTAGCGCTCTGATCTTCTCTTTGTTTCTATGTGTTCCTCTTCCTCTTCCTCTGAACTGGGAGGGAAGGGAGGAAAGCTAGGCCTATCCCTTCTTTCCTTGCACCTGTTGTAAGTGGCATATTCATCACCTATGTGCTCACGGCCATCTGGTTCTTTTGTTGTATTCATTGTCTTTAGTCACAGGCTGGCAGGACTAAAGCTCTAATACCAATGAAATATCCCTGATCCCGCAGATCAAGATATTTGCTACTGATCCAATGTTTTGTCTTGCAGATCTGATACATTGGGGGTTTCTCGATGCATTTCAGTTGTGTGTTTGATATCTTTATGGTTATTGCATGTGCATGTTGGTTATTGCAGGTGCATGTTAGTTATTGCATGTGTGTGTTGTGTATTTATGGTTTAAACAGTATATAAAGGATGCATGTGGAAGTAAAGAACATCAACTGTCCAATAACATATATTATGCAACTCAAGCATGGAAATACAATAACACACTGGAAATATATAGTATAATCGTCAGCTAGATCTCATGGATCGTCACTAGAATACAATCAAATAGCATAAAAATACCTATGATCAGAAGATGAATGCAGATCGGATGCATGCATGGATAGATCGGCAGAAATATGCGACTCCAGAGAAATACGGTAATCGTTACTAGCTGGAAAACTCGTCTGGAAGGATAGACTATCAAAATGCGTTGGAAACTGTTCCAATAGAAGCGCCCTAGCCTCTATACTGGAATGGATGAGTGTCGGATATCAGATCTGGCCTCTGAGGTACTGGATCTGGACCCCTGGGGGGTTTGCGCACCTCCTAGGACACTGGATGTGCCCCAAATGATTCCACCAACGGAATCAACTGATATAGGGCTCAAAACGATCATCTTGCCAAATTTGGAACTGGGTCAGAAGGGTTTCCCCGAATCTATCCTAATGCTCCATCTGCAACCCCAAATGTATTGTCAGAAGAGTTGCGCCTTAAATGGCTAGATAATTCTCTCTGCAATATTCCACTGCCAGAATCTAATGATAAATGGCTTAATAGAAGCACCCTAGCTGGATCTCCACTTAGTCGGAAAGAAACTGCAATCTGAGCTCAAACCTCGTGTAGCTCCACAAACCCTCAATCTAACTTGCGCCCTCACTGGCTGAGTTGTGCACACTGTACTGGATACTCCTGAATAGCTCGGTGAAATACCTAGATGGTATCTCGGATGGGATAGGGTGTGTCTCTCAACACCGAAACCGATCAATGGTGGTGGTTTCCTCCAGAAATCCACAAATCAGCAAGGTCGACTCTCTTCCTCCTCTAGGAACTCTCAACATCAAATCATAACAAAGCATAATGAGGAATTAGGTCAAATTCCTCCCTTTATACCATTCCCAATCTAATTTACCATTGACCTCACTTAAGCTAGGCGCTTTTACTCCTAAGGTGAATAATTAATTAATTAAGTCCCCCTTTAGCACCTTTTCATTATAATTCTTCATTGACTTAGGCTTAAGTGACTTTTCCTAAGTATTTTTGCTTAATTCATCATTTAGCCATCAATTCCTCCTTATTTCTCCATCATGTTCCCTGTTTGTGCCTGACTATAGTCTATGGGAACACATAGACTACTAAGTCACTCCTTGCTGGCCTACTCTTGGGAACGGGACATCACATTAGTTGTGTTCCTTCCACAAAGTGTTGAAATATGAGATCACATTGGCTTGATGACATACAAACTCCTTCCATCACCCCAATATGAATAGAAAGCTCAATTGTTGTCTGTATTTGACTTGTGGGTATTGTCTATTCTATAGTTACTTTCAATACCTCTATATCTATGACTCCTTTAGATGATGTGGTAGTGTGTGTACCTTGAGAATCAATATTTCTATCTTTGTGGTGGTCACGTGATACATAGTAAGGTGGTCTACAAGGGCGTAGTCACTCGGCTCAACATCCAAGGAAAGTTGGACAACACACTTAGCCAACCATCTTGGAGAATGACGGTCACTCATCCCTTGAGGCACAACTTTCGAGGGGATCCTTATGCATTTTTTAATCAAGATATTGTTGTGTTAGTTGGATAGTTAGTTAGAGTATCTCTTTCCATGTTTAAGTTGTGTGCATGTGCATATAATATTGATTTCCCATTTTTTAGTGATGTGCACCCTTACAATAGGGTTTTGACTTGTATAGCTATGTAAACCTATAAGAAGGGAATTTGCCTCAATAATAAGACTAAGCTACATGTCCTGATCTACTATAACTTATGGGTTTCTCATGATTATGTCTTATCTTTTCTTTAGATCAACTACAAATTTTTTGTCTTGTCTTATTTTATGCATCTTATGCTTTATCATTTGGTATCAGAGGATTAAGATATTGGTATGCTCCTTTTCACTTAGGCATTAGGTTCTCTCAAGGTCACCCTCCCACCCCTGAACTCCTTCTTCCTCTTTCTCAGCTCAGGTGTCTCAATATTTTAGGTTCCATTAATGTTTTTCCTCCACCTTAACTATCTTCTACAACAGGTTCTCTTGGCCATTGGCTCCAACCAACAAATTAATCTTCATCACACTTATTCTTTTGGTTCTTTAGACTCGGCATCTACCTACTTCTACTCTCTTTTTGTTTTTTTTGGAGGCTACCCTCCCACCCCAAGCATTACCTCATGTTGCATCTCTCTCCTCTTCTCTTCTTCCACACTTTTTAAAAGATCACTCTCCTCAGCTCCCTTGAGATCGTAGATGTTCTATTGACAAAAACACTGGCCAAATCCATCACCTAGGGTTTCCACTACACTTCTCTTCAACTCGTATGTATTGTCTCTCTTAATGGATCCTCATAGCACATGTTCCTCTGATGACGAAGAGCCCAATCTATCTAGCATAGTACAATAATGTGCCAATGCTCTCATTGAATCCCTAAAACTACAACATAGGGCTACCACATCCACTTTCTATTTAGACACCAAAATATCATGACCTAAATATAATGGCCAGATGCATGGAAATGTTTTGGAATCTTGGATCCACAACCTCACTACCTACTTCAAATCCTACCTTGAGATCACAAAAGAGTAATGCTTATTTCCTGTAAGTAACCATCTAGAGGGACTTTCCCAAGCCCGATGGTAGTCTCACCAAACTTCTACAAATATCTATGTGGAGATCAACCAAGAACATGCTATAGTGGCATTCATACATGCATCATTCAATGGGACACATTTTGTAGGCTTGACAAGGCGTTTTAATCCTCCAAGTAATTTACCTAAATTAATGTGCAAGTGGTTGAAGTTTCTTCAAGCTCTAGGGAAAAGTTGCCAACAATTTTTAGAGGTATTCACTAAGCTCTGCAATGTGGAATATATACTTGTGCTCAAATTCAATTGTGGTTTTCTTATTGTTTTTCGTAATGAAGTAGTTCTATTTGAGAGAACCACTCTAGACCAAGCCTTTATTTATTCCCTAATCGTAGAAGACAAATTTGACAAGAGACCTCGCTTCACAACCTTTCATAACCCTAACACTTGTTAACTTTCCAACACACTCTCAATACCATGTTGAAATCTCTATTCCCGGCACCTAGATAGATTATTACCTTGTGTATTTCCTTGCTTATAATCAAATTACATTACACAAAATAAAATATATTAGCTGGAAATAAATACAACGAAAGCAAAAACTGGAAACCAAACTTCACACATGCACATAGATATTCTACCCTTCAAATCAACTTTTCATTAATAATATCAAAGCTTACAAGGGCTTTGCCAACCTGGGAAATACTCTGCCCATTGAGAAAAATACAAACACGGCAAACCTGGCAAGACTACCCTAAAGAAACCCTATGTTGAAGCTACCCATGTATGACGATATGTACAAACTTGTACATGCCCTTTGCATCCTATACGACATGTATGTACGGGCATGTGTAGTCTAGCCTGAGTGTATGTACGCACCTATGTAGTCTAGTCATTAGTAATTCATGTGGCACACTTTCTTCATGTTATAAAAAAAATATTACTTCCATTAATTCAAGGCTTATGAAAATGTTGTTTTGGATTTAATGTGCATTGATATCTCAATGCAATATTTGTATTGTTGTAGGGAGGATAAGGATGGTGTGTGTATGCTCATTATTGACATTCTAACTCCGATTGTTTATGTCGTGTTTATTCAATTTTGACAGCTTAAACAATGTCAACGATAAGTTGAGAACTAGGAATTACGTTGAGTTTCTTTCATTGAGTTAATGTCATGGACTATTGTTTTGGTGAAGAGATTCAAGTTGTGAATTGTGATGATTTTAGAGACATTTCCCTTGAATGCACATTTTGTGTTTTTAATGCAAAATGTAAATATTACCAAAATTTTCGTGGGAAACAACAATTTGAAACCATATAAAATTGTTTGTATATCATTAATAATTTATTAATATTCAAATTTTTATTATTAAGACTATAAAGAATTATCAAATTATAGTTAACGATAACATTTTTTAATTGAATTGTTTATTTGATTGAAAATCATTTTATACACAAAATAGAATGTTATGTTAAAGATAGATAAAGAATTAATTGAAGACATATTATAAACTCAACTCGAATATATACCCTTAAATTCTATAAAAATTATTATTATGATTCAAAATTCATTTAAAGTCTTATATTTAAAAAAAAATAAAATGAATTAATTTCTCTTTTAAGGCTTTTCAATAAGATTGGTTATAGTTATGTTGTAGCTAATAATCTAGATTTAAACTTTGTCCTTTTAAATAGACTTTTGTGGATTGAGTGATGCATGTATGTCACTTTTTATTCTATTATAATATATACAATATATTGTTAAATGTTGATTGGACTGTGATTTATAAATATACAATATATTWTAAATATTATTATATTTAATATTAGAAACAATGCTGCCAAATAATGATGTAAAATCGATGCATGTATGTTTCTCTCCCAACATTCGTACGACACAGACGCGACATAACCCAACACACGACGGTGGCATGAATGTCGTAATCCCTCYATAATTTCGTGGAAGTTTCGGAGGCAAACTATTTTCCTAAATGGCGGGYAAGGTTTAAATGAGATAAGGGACTCGTGGGTACGAAAGGACGCATAGTCTTGAATGGTCCTTGATAAATGTGAGTTGCTTAGAATAAAGTGGTGTAGGTTGAAAGAAACCCCATTATCTATGAAGTATGAGTTAACTATAGGTCGCTAATAAGAGGAGTATGTTGTTGGATTTAGAAACTACAGGTCGCTAATAAGAGGAGTATGGTAATCTAATTTGGAAACTATATGAGGGAGATTTGTGTTGTGATGTAATGGGTTTAAGTTTGATAAAGACATTTATGCATGTATTATGGTGGACCAGATGATATATAATGAGGGGTTGGGAGGTTAAATTTCAATGGGTGAAGTTGAGAGGATGAGAATGGGATGATTGTTGGGAGGTCAAATCTCAATGGGTGAAGTTGAGAGGATAAGGATGGGATGATTAATATTTTTACCTTGATTTGACCATATTCTTCATAGTAGTAGGTTATAGAGAAGTGATAACTAAACTTACATGTTAATTATGGTTTGGAAGTGTAAATTGTTTCATAATGGATTTTGTTGTGTAGTGTATATTAAGCCCTTTAATGGAGACAACATCTACTTGAGAGTTTTTCTCTATATAGTTCATGTATTACTATATAATGTACATTGTTCCATATTGTCAAGGAAGTGTAAGCCAGATGGTTGGGAGGAATTGTTCATATTCGCCACGCCCGGGTTCAAATCTTGCTTTGATGACATTTGCTCCTTGTGAGCTGATATGATTGTAAGATGGACATACCTTGATTCTTCGTGAATAACATGATGTACATTATTCTATGAATGTAGTCTTCAAGATGAACCACAACGGGAAAAAAAATGTATATTGTTCCATAGTGGAGCTATCTACCATAAGGTTTTGCTTTGTATGATTCACTAATCGTTTGATAAATTTGTGTTTAGAGGGTTCCTCCACATGTGACCAAACTGGTAGTAACAATTTTACACGACAGTTAAGTGAAGCATTGAAGTTTTAGAATTGTAGATATTTTAGCAATTTCACGTGATTAATGAGTCAAATGGGCCATCAGTCTGCATTGACCATCAAAGCGTATAATTGTTGAGGCATGTTAAGTCAAAATCAGCTTGATGGACAAACTCTCTGAAATCTTGATATTCACACGATAAAGGATGGGTCTGCAAACAAAAGTGTATACATCCTTAAATATATCGCACTTAATTACTACAAACATTGGGGCATATTTATATGAATTATTATATTTTAAGTAAAGGAAGGAAAATTAAAAGTACTTCAGCCTCGATACCCTGATTATGTCCTAAGGCATCATGATTTTGATAACTTGATTAAGTCCTAAGGCTTTGGGAGTCAAACTCTTGAGAGTACCCCGCATCGTTATGGGTTGATATCATTTGTTTTAAAATGACACAGGCTAGAGTGACTCTAGGAATTATTGCATTTGTCATGGTCATGCAGCAAGGTCATACTATGTAATGCTTAAAATTAGAAATTCAAAATTGAAAGATCTTAAATGTTCAATTGTTCCCATCATATCCACAATGAATTATTAATGTATTCCTAATGTCTATAGCTCCATCACAAGAGTTGTGAATTAAGAACTTCATATCCCATATGAAATGTGTACCGGTATTCATATACATCTACCCATCAAGAAGTGCCTTGTGTGGTCCACCCTTGTGTCAGATGCATGCTTGACCTTACCAATGATGATAAGATACTTCTCAACTAGACCATTGTAATGTGATGGATCACCTTCACAAAGCCTCTCTCACCTTAACGTAGACGTGGGACCTCATTAGGATGTCTAGCACTTAGGTGAGCTCCTTAGGTCCCTATGCCTTTTTGGTCACTAGCTTGACTCATTTTCCCCCCTGGGAGCATTCACTAACATCATGGGTCTAGTTAGGGGTGCAAACCCCCTGACCTAGGTCCACCATTATTTAGGATGCCTTAAACTGAGTCCATAGCCACCCAAACTCATTTGGGATTTGTTATTTACAAAGTTTAAGCTTCCAACGAACAAAATTGGAAGCTCCTTCCAATTTGTCACACTCTCTAACATTGAGTGTCATCTTACACATCCTGAACCAATCCTCAAGTGCACAAATCAGCAATATATGAAGTAGACAAAACCCTTTAAAGGATTCAATCACTTATCCCAAGTGACCTAGGTGTGAAATCCTAACAACTTCAACAAGGTCAGTACCTCTCCCAAGTACTCTTTAGCTGAAATACCAACTTCCTCTTACACCTAAAGTGATATCAACCACAAAAGCTTCGATCCCATGTAGAAATATTCCACAATACAGAAATTAATGCAACATAGAAAACTTCACCTCTTTCACCAAGAGGTTTCGTGGATCTTAACCCTGTGAATTGTTAGCCTTGGGGTTGTTATTAAATATAAATAAAACAACATTGACAACTTACAATATTTCACCTTTTAACAACCACAATCCACCATGTAATTCAAGAGAAAGGATATTGAAGTGTGCCAACAAGTTTCATCCCTCCAGGGAAATCTTATCATGCATAAAAAAATATAAAAATCACTTTATGTCAACTATAAATATAGCAGCAAATCATCCCTATCAGTGTAACCAAACCTGCTTAATAGAAAGGGGCACTAGCAACCATAGTTTGAAAAGCCTCATCTTCAAAATTGATATTAAATCACTTAACAATTTTAGTCTTAACTTATGCCAAATTAGCAAGACATGTAAGTGTTGAAAATTACCAAAACATAAAGAAAGAGATGGTTGAAAATCAAATCTACAATAGAGATGATTTCATATAGCTAAAAATTGTTGGTATGTGTTAGATTCTTTTGGGTCCATATTTTCTGGAACTGCATTTTTCGGGACCGCATTATATTTAGATGGTTTTTCGGCACATGGTTTCTTTGTTGATGGTTTTCTATTTCTAGTTAAGGAATTAGGGTTTTGGACTAATCCAGGTCATTGGGTTAGGGTTTTGGATGTCGTTGGCTCCTATATGTATTTTGTATTGTGAACATTGTAACACAATGAATGAATATAGAATATGATGGTTTTCCGGTTTGGCTTTCTAGGGGAAAAATCTCTGTGTAATGTTTGTATTTTCCATTGTATATTTTATGTTATTTTATGAATATTTGTTTACAGTAGATATTGTACAAGGTTAGGATTCACGAAAACTTCATATATGTGCATAAAGATGAAGTTCATGCACATACCATAGCCTTATTCCAAGGCTAGTACAATCATCTAGCTCTCCAAAATCCTAGCTGGGGAAAACCATGACACCCTAGCTCACACCAAGGAGCTCCAACAAGCTAGCATCTCACAAGCATGTCCTCCAAGGAAATACCTATTCTTTCCTTCTTCTTTTCAACAAGCACAAGCTACGGTTTCATCTCAAAACCCTAATCTCCAAGTATACCAAGGGATGAAACCCTAAGGCTACTATTCACGATGCTCCAAGAAGTTACAAGAAACCCCAGGGACTTCAAGACAAGAGACATAAAGTGAAAATCAAGATTAACTAAAGAGAGGAAGACTAGTGTGCTCCTCTTAGTCACATATCTAACACAAGATAATTCACAAAGATGAGAATAATGAAAGGACTATCTCCTTCATCATATATATGATATGTAAGAGAGGCCAACAATACATATGTGGACCTAATCCCTTGCAAACAACTTGCAAAGCTACGTGTAGTCTCACACATGTGGAGCACTACACTCCAAGGGTACCCATGTCAAGATTCAAGGTGATGGCATCCACAATCAAGGCTCCAATGCAAGGGCACTCCATGATATGTGTCCAACGCTCCTCCAAGCCTCCAATAACTCTAATGATCTTCCTAATCCATGTACTCCATTGGGTCCACTCCACCTTCATGAACATTGTTGCAACCCAAGTGTTCCCAAGTCAACACTATGCCTCAATGTATGCATCCAAGCTACCCCATGTTGTTTAGGGATCAATTCCCTCGTCTTGAGTGCCAAACACTCCACCTCTAATGCAAGGTGTTCTCTAATCAAGAAACCTCCTCCATTTGGTCGACATGTAGAATGTCACCAAGCTATCTTAAGATATCCAATTCCTTAAGTAAGAATGTCATGCAAGCATCCAACTGAGGTCAAACAACCACTAAGAAAGTCATCTCCAATGTGAAAATCCACCACAAAATATGCAAGGGATAATCATACACCATGTACCCAAGATCACATGAACCATCCACAATCCTGGTGTAAACACTTTCAGAGTAATGTCGAAAGATAACATCTTGTTGGGTGAAAGTTGTAGAAGAATTTATTAATTCTAGACATTACTTATCCCCATGGTTAGCTTGATTAAATCTACAATAATATTCTATGCCTATCTCATCCAAATAGCTACAATGTAGCAAACATATATTCATTTCTAGTTACCTTATTGTTATTTGGCCTTTGATATGACATGAAACCTCTATTTTTTAGGGTTTTCCTCTCAAAACTTCCTTTGGAAGTTCACAAATTCATTAGAAAATTTCTATAATAAATGGTGGACTCCCTGTAACTCAATTGTTTGATCTTCACTCTCGAGATCAACATTCACTACAATTTTAGGTGTAGTGGTGGTTGACATTTTGTTAGTTGGTGGGGGGGGGGGGATCCTTAAAAGTTTTGTGTAAAGTTGACATTTCTTGTTCTATTTTATTAGACTCCTTGTAGGCTTATTTGAGAGTATGTTTATTAGCCCATTTAATGAGCATAGCCACTATGGGGTCAATCACAGAGAGGTAAACCTCTAAGGTGAACATTTTAGGGGATCTTCGATCTACAAAGATATGATGGTACAAGTTCAATTGAACCTTGAGTTGAAATATTTTTTTTCCAATTCTACTTTTAGTTTAGTGAGTTGTAAATCCAATGAACTCGATGCTTCATCATCTTCAAAATTTCTCAAAAAAAATATTCATATTCAATTCAACCATGTAATGAGTTAATAGGCACATTAAAAAACCTTGTGGATGCTCAACCTATGAAAGTAAATAGGACGAGTCGATATATGGTGTCTTCTTTCTTGACATTTAAGAGTCTAATACCTTGTATGAAGGATTTCAAGTGGTCTTCAACTATAGTAGCTTCATCTAGGTTGAATTGGAGAGGCATCTCTTAACATTCTTGGTTGTATTAGGGTACGACCTTGCCAAAATCAGAGCATTAGGATTCAACCATGCAGGGTGTTGGTTTGCCATGTTTTGATTAGGTAATAGATATCGGTTTAAGGGTTGAATGAGAGGTACCAAAACTTGGGTTAGATTACACAGGAAATTGTGAATGGATTTCTCAAATATTCTTATTATTTAAGCAAGATATTATTGATCTCTTGATATATATTCTTGGTGAAATCTATGGAAGGATCTACAACATAAGTATTAATGAACTCTTATCTAGGATTTTCCCTCTAAGTTCCAGTCTTTTCGGTCTTTGATGCTTATAAAATGGTAAATCAGAAATGACAAGAGGAATTCTTGTTTTTCTATTGAAATTGCTAATGACTCTTCGAAAAACTCCAGAAAAGTCAAATCTACTAGATTTAAACTATTGTTGGTTGGTTTCTTAGGTGTCTGGAATTATTGTATATTCCAATTGGGATTATTGTCCACCCCAACATTCATGGAATTCTTGGGCATCAATAATATTATAAAAAAACTAGCAAGGCACTCCTCTAAAGTAAATAATATTTTAAAATGTGACTTTTGTGGATTGAGTGTTGCATCTATATAACTTTTTGTCGTATTATAATATATTGTAAGATATTAGTTGGATTATGTTGTTATCCTAACAATCGTACGACACGTACGCCACATAAACCCAACACACGACGATTGCATGAATGTCGTAATCCCTCCGTAATTTCGTGGAAGTTTCGAGAGCAAACTATTTTTGCAAATTGTTTAAATGTGAGCTGCATACTCTTGTATTGGTCCTTCATAAATGTGAGCTGCTTAGAATAAGATTGCTGACTTAGAATAAGTGGTGTTCAAACTGAACCCGAAATCCTAAGGTTCACACGATAGAGGATGGGCCCGCAAATATTTAAGACAAAAGTGTATACATCCTGAAATTTCTCGCACTTAATTACTACACACATTGGGGCATTCTATGTCATACTCAAAAATTGAAATTCATAATCGAAAGCTCTCACTAGGTAATTCTAGAATGATTATCCTCACATATATCTTCATGTACTATTATGAAAGCATAATAAGCAAAGTTGGGTATTTAAACTACATAATATGCAAATTCATGATTGTTATTCTTATCTTAGATGTATCAACGATGAAGTACAAATTACTAATGTATGTAGTTCCATGGCCAAAGTTACAAATTAAGATTGTCATATAGCATATGAAATATGCATTTGAGTGTTTACATATGTTATTTGTGATTTGTTATTTACAAAGTTTAAGCTTTCAAGGAACAAAATTGGAAGCTCCTTCTATCGTATTCTTTAAGACCAAGAGTTATTTTACACTTCTCAAACCAATCCTCATGTGCACAAATCAGTAATATATAAAGTAGACAAAACCCTTTCTAGGATTCAAGCACTTCACCCAAGTGACTTAGGTGTGAAACTCGAATAACTTCAACAAGGTCAATATCTCTCCCAAGTATTCTTCAACTAAAATACGAGCTTCCTCTCACACCTAGAGTGATCTCGACCACAAAAATCTTTGATCCCATGTAGAAATTTTTCACAATAAGGAAATTAATGCAATATAGAAAATTATGCTTCTTTTCTAGAAGTTTTTCAGATCTTAATCCTGTGAATTTTTAGCCTTAACGCTATTATGAAATATAAATAAAATAACAGTGGAAATAGACAATATTTCATGTTTTAACAACCACAATTCATCAAGCAATCCAAGATAAAAGATACCAAAGTGTGCCAAGAAGTTTCATCCCTCTAGGCAAACTTATCATGCATAAAACAAATATACAATTCACTTTATGACGACTGTAAATATAGCAACAAATCCGTCGTATCCTCTTCTATCTTAATATGAATTTACTTAACATTTTTAGCCTTAAATTATGTCCAATTAGAAAGACATGTAAGTGTTGAAAATTACCAAAAAATAAAGAAATAGATGATTGGAAATCAAATCTTCAATAGGGACAATTTTGGATAGTTGAAAACTCCATATAGATGCATAAATATGTAGTTCATGTACATGCCATAGCCTTATTCCGCAGCTAGCACAATCCTCTAACTCTCCAAAACCTAGCTAGGAAAAATCATGAAACCGTAGCTCACATCAAGGAGCTCCAACATGCTAGCATCTCACAAGCATGTCCTCCATGGCAAGACATATTCTCTTCTTCTTCTCTTCCACAAGTAAAAGCTAGGGTTTCATCTCAAAACCCTAATCTTCAAGTCTCCAAGGAATGAAACCCTAATCTTGCAGTTACAATATTTCAACAAGATTACACATGAAATTGTGAATAGATTTCTCAAATATTTTCATTATTTAGGCAAGATATAATTGATCTCTTGATATATATTCTTGGTGAAATCTATGGAAGGATCTACAACATAAGTCTCAATGAACTCTTGTCTAGGATTTTCCCTAAGTTCTAGTCTTTGATGCCTATAATGTGGTAAATAAAAAATGGCAAGAGGAATTCTTGTTTTTCTATTGAAATTGCTAGTGACTCTTTGAAAAGCTCCAGAAACGTCAAGTCTATTGGATTTAAACTCTTGTTGGTTGGATTCTTAGGTGTCTGGAATTATTGTTTATTCCAATTGGGATTATTTTCCACCCCAACATTCATGGAATTCTTGGGCATCGATAATATTATTCAAAAACTAGCAAGGCCCTCCTCTAACGTCGATTTGTTGATACAAGATTTTGGCCCTTGTCAATGAACATAGTTCCATCAATATAAAATCATCTAAGTGTTATTCCCACATTTTATTAGCAGACCCTAAAATTTGTAATTATGGCTACCAAATTAATTTTACGTGTTTTTTTTTTCCAATTTATATTACACTGGAAGAAAAACTAGAAAAAAAAATACAGAAGTAAGGAACTAAAAGTAAAATCCTTGTACTAGGAGCAAATTATAGTAAAATGAAATTGGAACATAATACTAATCTTATTGAAAGCATGAATAGTCAAAAAAAATGACTCATTCAATATTTGAATAGAATAATATGTGTAGATATCTAAATGCAATCTAAATCTATCTCTATTCCAACACCAAGTTGGCAATAGATGCAAAAGGTAAGAGCTAATGCCAGGAAATAGTTTGAAAGCATAACACATAGTAAACTAAGGACACCATTCACAAAAACAAGATAGTTTTCATTCATTGACAAACAAATCCAACTTCATTAACTTAATTTCCAAGAATGTCTCAAACGTAGTTACAAGGTAGCTCACCTTCCAAAAATGAGAGCCCTTGGTTCTAAACAATTACCCTTTTTATACAAAAGCGGATCTTGAAAGATGAAGTGGTTTTGAAAGATGAAGTGATTTGTCTTTCTAACTCTTCACTTTCCTTTGACTAGCCAACCTAAATTTAAACATTGAAGTCTTTAATTCCTTCTACATAATCTTTCCACTCCATAAATGATCTGAAAAGATCTTTTAAACGACAATGGTTGAGTTATTTTGCATGAGTTATTTTACCATTTAGGAAATTAGTGAAAGAGGAAGAATGAAAGAGGAAACATAGTAGGCATAAGATAATATACAGATATGAACATAAGCATTGGGAATAACAAACCATAAAACACCAAAGTGATAACGGAGTTCAACAATCTCGCCTATGTGATCTCCGAGCCTTTGTCTCAGTGGGTGAGGCTTTCTTATTTATGTTAGAATATTTAAAAGTACATCATGACAGTTCCAAAAAGGTTACAAATTGATCTGGTCTTGTTCTACCAGATCTCAAGAACCCAACAAAATTGACGGCACTAAAATCAGATGAATGGAACTCCCAGAAATGGCCCGCAAAGGTGTGCTCCTCAATAGCTTCCCTGCATAACAAGGGCTTTGGCTCAACAATTATGTAATATTTCTCTTCTTTGAACCTCATTTCCATGGCTTTAAGAGCCTTTGGTTTATATAGGCCTGAATTTGGTAACCATCTCCCAACTTCCCCCCAAGATCTGGCCTCAAAAAGGGCCCAAGATCCTCTAAAAATAAATTAAATCTCCAAAAAATGTTGAAGAAATCCATAAAAATCATACAATATAGTTTTAAAACCCACTTGGGAAAATAAAATAAAGCACATCCCCTTTATCTCGGGCTCCTGGTCACCTGGTGCGCTCCATATGGCCCAAGCGCTAAGGCTTGTGGGTTGGCCCCCTCTGATCTCAGCTCTCGGTCGCATCTATGTCCATGTGGCCTCGAGCTACATCCTCCACTCACCAAGTATAACAACTATAAGCCCCGGTCTTCCAGCCTATGGTTATGCCCCTTGGTTGGCAGGCTAGCCCAACCGATCGAGGCTAACTCCATAACTTTGCACCAACAATTAAAGTGTGGTCGCATGCGGTTGCATCGAACTGGGGGCTAAGCTCCAACATATGCGTCATCGATTTAAGATATGGGCTTTGGTCATATAAAATATAAACATGGGAATACCCCGGGGGCTAGGGCCTATCCCCAGCCCTATACTCCACCATCTGACTCTCCAGTCAAATTCAAATATAAACGAAACCATATAGTGGTAAGAACCATTGTGTAGGCGGGTTGGTCGCCCGGCCTATGTGAAGACTATGGCGCCCATGGAGGTCACGAGTTCGACCCCCACGGACCCTCCATAATTTTGTCCAGACTACTAACCAATCAACCAAAGAAGGAGTGCCACGTGGCATCCTATGACTGGGTCACGTGGCACCACATTATTCGTCCAAATAATATGACACATGTCAACACCATATTCGACCACTTGTCTGTCGATGTGTCTGTCCATTCAACATCCACTGTACCTGCCATGTCAGTGCCACATTTTGTATGGACTTGACACATCATCCATACAGACATGCCACATGTCGTACAGACTTGCCACGTCATTCATACAAATGTGCCACGTGTCACCCATGTAGTGGTGACATGTGTCACACTCTGATTGGTCCACTTGTACCTGTCCACATCAGCGCCAACGCACCCCGTCACATCATTTTTACGGCCTGTACAGTCAGATCATCAACATTGTACAAACTGTACAGTCAACATTTTTTTTCCTGTTTGGAAAAATGAACAGATCGTGATATCTTTCTCATACGACGTCCGTTTGAGCCCATTCAAGTTGTGTTAGGTTCATAATATCGAGGCCTATGCACACGTTCGATTTGCAGAGATTCTGAGAAATTTTATTTTTAGGCCTTCATGGACCCCATCTTGGCTCTGAGATCCATTTTGGATCAATAAATGCCTTAATCAATTCCAAAGAGGTGGGGAAATGATGTTGTCCAATGGGGCTCGCAACCTAAATTTAAATACTAAAGTCTCTAATTCCTTCTACATAATCTTTCCATTCCATAAATTCCTTATTCAATTCCAAAGACGTAGGGAAATTATGTTGTCCAATGGGGCTCACAGTTCATTTAGATCATGTTCAAGTCCCCCTTGTCTCATTTTTAGCTTTGCAATACAAATTCTAAGGATCCCCTTCTTTATGACTAGTGCTTCGATGTTGTCTTTTAGTGCAACTTCATCAATCTAGATTAGCAAGTCTAGGGATCTTCTCTTTTGGGCATGGCTCTTACTTAATTGGGCCATTATATCGACTTGGGGAATCGAGCTTCTTGAATCAACCTTAAACGTGACTAGGTATTTTCACTTTTATTCTATTTTGGCCAAATCTGTTAGCCTATGGCTTACCTTTACCAATCACCAAGTCTAAATTGTCACCTGTATTTGTATTATTCATTTAGGATATTAGTAATATATCCTCAAGTGATGATTAATGATTTAGTTAAGATTGCCTAGCCTAGTCATCATGCATGATTTTAGGATCTAGAGAAAATCTCTCTATGAGGTGGCATCACCCATTGTACTATAAATATGTAACATTGGAGTGAATACAAAGGTGTTGGCTAGTGAGCCTTTTCCGCCATGTTGTTATTCTTGTCTATATTTTATCAATTGGTATCAGAGCTCTTATGATCTTAAGGGCCTGGTAACATCTTGGTAGTTTTCCATGGAGTTTTTTCAATCTCAGTTTATGGTGGTGGCAACTATTCTCAACTCATTCGACTAGATGTTTGATACACTCACGCTTCACATGAAGGAGACAAGGCCAAGGACAATGAATCTGATATTGTAAATTTGTTGAAAGGAATCGAACCGGTGGTTGCAGAAAATTGAAGATCACAAGAAAAGAAACACCAATATGATCATTGATGACTCCACAATTCCGATCAAAGAGAAAATATCCTCGTTGCCTACACCCACAGATTGCAGATCTAAAATCCTTTGCGCAATGGAAATAAAGAGGTCATAAATTTTTTGATCTAGCTTAATATGATATTGTAGATCTTCTTGTCGTTATTCTCGAATTCTTTATTGTATATGGCATTAGATCTGGTACCTTGTGTGATATGGTATTTTGATAGATGGCATGTTTGGTAGTTTGTTCTCACCATCTTCTCACACATCTCTTCACAAATATGTGTTCTATCTGTTGATTAGAGAAAGGCTAGAAATTGTTTATCATTATGTATTTGCACCTTTCAGACTACATTGATCTGATCTTTTCTCATTCACCATGGATCTGTAGACAGTGATCCAGAATACCTTCAATCAGTTATAGTTACAACAAATTTCCACAACAAATACCACGCAATTTGAAGTATTGAACACATTTTTTTTTTGTAAGTCCGACTGAAGAAAATTACAGTTGTAAATCCTCGAATCTCCATTGTCTAATGTGCACCTGATAGGAAGCCACTAACATAGTGTGGCGTATGATCGAAAGAAGCTTAGTCTCCTCTCCCTTTGTATAATGAAGTCTATGACTGTGATTCATGTAGATATTACGTACAGGAATTTTCTGTCGAAGGGTTAGTGAGCATCATGTCGAGCCATGTCTTCAGATCGGCTATCCTCTGCTTCCAACCTTGCTCTACCAGTACCGAAACCGAAGAGTTAAGTTGATCCACTGTATCAATCAAAAGTTTCCTACAATATTCAATGACAGAGAGACTCTTTCCTATCGTTGTTTTGTACAGATCCATGGAGAATTGAGTAACCCTAATGGCCTCGTCACGGCTAACCTCCACTACGATTATTGCAAGCTCGCTCATGTTTTCCCGTAGATATCCTGCACACGGTCGAAAAGACGATATACAGAGATTGTGATGGGATGTTGAGTTGCAGACCTTGCAGATGAGATATGAGGATCGAATCCAATTATGGCTATAATTCTCATCATGGGTAAATTGAATGCTTACACAAATTACACAGATGAAAAGAACAATGGAACATACTACAACCAGAAGGGATTTCTTTCTCTTTTGTTTTTGTGCCTCATGGTTTGATGAAGGAGGCGAAGGAACAATTTTATCGTAAGCATTCATCTCGCTGTCTAGATTCAGTTGCCAACACCAATAGAATGGATATCTATGTTCAATTGAAGCCGCCACCACCATCAAGATCAACCTCAAGCAATCTGCCAGAGTAAGCATGGAAGACTTAGTGAATGCACCCAACTCATGATAAGGTAATTTATGAATTATGTCAATTCATTGTGAGAGTAATACCTCTTTGCATTCAGATTTGTATATGGTTATAGAATGAGTAGTAAATGGTAAGTAGAGTTATGAATTTGGGAATGTGGATCTGTAATACGAAATTACAGAGATCTGAACACAAATTTCCGAGAAGGTCAACTTGCAGGAAACCCATTTAGATCTAAAAGGGCACCACATTTAGATCTAGAAGCCAAAATTCTTACCTATACAAAGATCCAGAGAATTCTCTACATTTTTCCCAAAGGTTCCAATAACAATTATATTTTTTCATTAAAAAAACTGCAATCCAACCCTTTTTCTAGTGATCCGTCCAACAAAAGGAGATTTTCGTGAAGTGATAGGGGAGAAATAAATATCGACAAGACTCTATAGCAAGCACCAAACATAACCACAAAGATAGTTTGGCTTCCATGTTTTATTATTTTTGGTGCCTCCACACTGCTCCAACTCGCGAATCTTGTGGCCTACAATTTGGTTCAAATGATCCAGTGAATGCTAAATTTGCTAGGTGTAATGACTTCTATCAGTTTTCAAGATCCAGTGTATGCAATATTTGTTGTGCTAGATTTTCCAGATCGATCCACTTCCACTTCCAGATTTATTTTGCAGATTTCAACTTTAATTTGCAACGATTTTTGTAGCACAACTGATCTCTAGCTCGCCCCACAAATTTGCTAAGCATTCAACACACAATCCAACAAAATCACACGTAGCAGGAACATCGAGAGGACTATGCTCAGACGGATTTTATGGGTTTCTATGTCCAAAGAGGGTGAACTAAATCAAGTTTGCATGTGATTGTCAGATTTTGCATGCGTTCTCCAACTCCTGTAATCGCCTTAAATTTGCCTGTAGATCTGAAAATAAATGCCTCGGGATCAATGCGACTATAACCAGGGCCACGTGTAAGTTTTCAAATATTGTTCATTTCACTATAAACGCATGAAATATTCATATCCACGATCATGGACTGGGTTTTTTAATATTTTTTTAAGGTTCAAGGCTTCCTTTTTTATTAAAAGAGCTTATCTCCTCTCCTCGTTGAAAAAGAGTGGTAGAACTTTGTAATTTGTATAAAAAGAAATCATACAAAAGTTAAATTTTCATGGAAAGAAAATTTCTCTTTAGTGTTAAGAGATAATTGTATTTGGGCGATGTGATAAGAAGACATCTTAATAAAATAAAGTTTTTTTCTCTGTGTCCTAGATCTGCCCGAAATTGAATAAGGGGATCTTAGGTACACCTTGTGTAGTGTGCTGGTGATTTTTTAATGATTGTCTTATGAGCTACTTTACGTCTAGTTTTGAAGTTATCCCACATACATGGAGTACAAAGAAGGTTAATGAAATAAGAACACAAATTAATTCAAGTGAAGAACATACATTCAAGCACAATCAAAGCTCTCAATTAAGAAGCAAAGAAGATATCAAATTGGCAGTCACA
This sequence comes from Picea engelmannii, assembly GCA_009831015.1. Lineage (NCBI taxonomy): Eukaryota > Viridiplantae > Streptophyta > Pinopsida > Pinales > Pinaceae > Picea > Picea engelmannii. Next base: position 49,120 of record ML786614.1, read on the forward strand.
TCAACATTGGTCACATCAAGATCATAATCAAGGATTCGAAGCATCATCAATTTGAAGATCAATTCAACTTTGAAATCATGATTTATTGTAACTTGCAAATTGTCCTTTTGTAAGTTTACTTGTCCTTTTGAAATCAAGTTGAGTTGAATTGAATTTGTCATAAGGTGCATTTTCGGCTGAGCTCGACACCCTAGAGTCATTGTAATTTTGAGTCCAAATTGACATGATTGAGTAGTTTAACTCAAATCATTGTAAAACATCACAAGTTTTTGGATGCATTTTCGGTGGTAACCAACATCCTCAAATTCATGGAAGCAAGTTCAAGTGAGAAACTTCAAGTGAGCGTGAAAGTATAAGCAAGCGAGCGTGAAACAAATTCAAGCGAGCGTGAATTCCAAGCGAGGGATTCAAGTGAGCGAGTTGCAAATAAACCTTCTTCTGTCGATTCAAATTCTAATAAGGATCTACATACACAAGGAGACCTCATTTAGTGTTTTGAAATGGCTCAAAATCTCGAATTATTAGAGTTATTGAACACTCTAATAAACACCACTAAAGACAACACAATGATATTGAACAAAACAACTCTTCAATCAGTGCTAACTTGTTTGCAAGTGACGCAAGATAAAGTTAGACTTCTTCAATCTCTATCCCAGCTATTGAATGATGAGTTGACTGATCTAAAAAATAAACAGCCAATGAAGTGTTCTGAACTAGTTTTTTGTTCAGCACAACCCTCTCTATGATGATAATGATGATGATGATGTTTTTAATCAACAGTTAGTGAAGAAAAAACACAGTGATACAACTTCAAAATCAATTTTAGACGAAGTTGAATATATTCATGAACCTACTTTGCAAGAGTTTTCTTTTGATTTCAGTGAAGAAAACCTTTCAATGCTGCAACAACATGCAGTAAATCCACTTCCATGGATTTCAAAGCAACAGGTTCAGAATACTCTTTCCAAGCCCATCATCAAACCTTGGGAAGAAATCATCTACAACAAGAATAGAACATGAATTGAATATGACAAGGAAGTTACCTTTCATATTCCTGATTATTCCAGACCAATCAAGTTCCAAAGTGTTGGATTCCTTCAAGAAGCTTCAACTTCACTTGTTCAAGTTCAACATCAGAATGATAAGTGCCAACATTGTAATCGATTTGGTCACATGGAGAATCAGTGTTTTGATCTCCATCCTTGCCAGCATTGTGGCAAGCATAACCATTCTTCAGACAGATGTTCAACACTAAAGAAACCTGCAAGATTGAAGATTCACTATGAGTGGATTGATCCTTGGAAATGGTCATCAACAACCAAGCGATTATATAAGTCTTACCATAGAATTCAATCTCGAATAAAGACCAATCTTGTATCACATAACATTTTTGTACCTCACATAAGTGGTCCCCTTATGGCATAGCTTTCGAGCATGGCCCTCACGGGATGAGATAACATGTGGTTTTTTCCGCATGCCCACTTTGTGTTGTACTCAAATGAAACAAGTATGGTACTCTCTTGAGCATAGAAGGGGGGAGTACAATGATGTAACTCTCATGCACCTTAAGGGGGGGAGTTCAAAATTCCAGTGAAGATGGTTCATGAAACCACTTGCGGTCTCTCCTTTCAGTTGACAAAGGGGGGAATTGATGATGGAATTGAATATGGTTGTCAAACTGAAAGTTTCGACAACAAGTATGCCATATGCGCATGAAATTTGCCAAATGGGCAACTGTGGTTTGTAGATGACAGACTTTGGTAGAATTATGGTTCAATAAGTTTAAGTTGAATCATACATAATTTGGATGTTAATTTTGATTTTGAGAGCAATGATGTGGACGTTTGGTTCACATAGATGGTCATTCGACCTAGCAGAGGACAAGAGGATCCTGCTGCATTGCAGCTTGCCATTTGATTGAGTTGTCATGCATTTTCAGGGATGTGTCAGACTAGAAGTTGATTCACTTCTCTTGGTTCGCTCTCATCAGATTGGAGTTTACATTAAGTAAACAATTTGCATGCATCCTGGCTCACATGATTACATTGTGAGATTTTCCAAAGATGCCAGGCTTTGACAAGATTATGGTTCAATGACTTGCAATTGAATCATACACATTATACACTTGGATGTTGTTGGACACCTAAAAGTGTCAAGATTGGTTAGTGGTTATCCAAAAACTAGCAGATACATGGTATCAATTGGTTAGTGGTCATCCCAAACCACAGATTCAAAGAGAACTTCAGTGATACACTGATATTAGAGTTGTGTTACTACATGTTCACCAATTAGCAGAAGACATCGGATTCTTCTAGCTCAAATACTTGGCAAAATGATCAAATTGTCAAGCAATCAGGAAATGTTCAAATATTGTAGCTGTTCACTTCCATATGTCAGCTCTCTTCCAGTTCATTTCAAATGAACCTGTTCAACATCCAGATTGGCGGTTTTTCAGGTAGTTCTTCATTGAGGCTCAACTAAGGAGTTTCAATATGAAGACTTGGAATTGATACCAGTTTATGCTTTATTATTGGTATTATTGATCGGACTTGTGATTGAGGGGGGGATTGTTAGCCTATGGCTTACCTTTACCCATCACTAAGTCTAAATTGTCACCTATATTTGTATTATTCATTTAGGATATTAGTAATATATCCTCAAGTGATGACTAATGATTTAGTTAAGATTGCCTAGCCTAGTCATCATGCATGATTTTAGGATCTAGAGCAAATATCTCTATGAGGTGGCATCACCCATTGTACTATAAATATGTAACATTGGAGTGAATACAAAGGTGTTGGCTAGTGAGCCTTTTCTTCCATGTTGTTATTCTTGTCTATATTTTATCAAAATCTGCTAGGAACTGATTGCAACTTCTAGTAGTTCTTTGATGTCGTTGTCTACGCCTTTAGTCGTCTCTTTCCAATACTCAATCTCTATGCCAGTTCGTTTAATTTTCTTCTGTTGGAAGTGGGGAAATTGATGTTGGGATTTAGGATATTCCCATTGACATTGAATCAAGGAATTGGGACATTCTTTCCATAAGACAACATTATGGAGCCACTCCTCCAAACAAGTAGACAAGGTCGATGCTTATGTGTGAAACTTGTATATATTCAACACTGCCTTATAAAATTTCTTTAAGATCGATGAAAAATCATTGTGGATTAATAACACACACTCAATGAAGTCATGTGTGTCTTTCCTTGATCACTTATGTCTTGCCTTGCTACCTTATAATATTCCACTTGATGTTTCAAATGTTCAATTTCTTTTTCTCTATTTTTGTGTCCATCCTAAGGAGGTTCGACTCATTTGTTTGTGTTATGGAAACTCCTACTATGGCCATTTGATTCGGATTATTTTGAGAACGACATGAAGGAAGAAATATAACTGAGATATAACAATGAAATACACAAAAATATAGAAGAGAACACAAAAATACAGTGAAACCCAACTTCTATTATTGAATAAGATAGAAAACCAATGTAGAACACAAACTGGAAAAATGGGGCAGCTTATCTCTAAAAAGAAAGAGATGTTGCCTACGCTTCATTCACAAGATGCTTTACATCACACTACATTGAATGCTTAAAGGGCCTCCTTCACCTCAATTATATATGAGAGAGTGAGAGGAGAACAATGCCCATGATGCATGTGGGATAAATTGGACTAAGATGCTTTACATAACACTCCATTAAATGCTTAAAGGGCCTCCTTCACCTCAATTATATATGAGAGAGTGAGAGGAGAACAATGCCCTTACATAACACTCCATTGAATGCTTAAAGGGCCTCCTTCACCTCAATTATATATGAGAGAGTGAGAGGAGAACAATGCCCATGATGCATGAGGCATGTAAAATACAAGGACTTCCTGAGTGGTCACCCATCCCAATACTACTTTAGCCCGAGTGCATTTAACCGCATAGTTCTAATGGGATCTGGTGCATTAATGCTATGTTGTAGGCATGTACATAATACCATTACATGATGTATGTAATTAACAAATGAATATGACATTACATTCCATTCTCCACCAAAAGGATGAATGCCATAGTTTATCAAAACCATAGGCTCAAAATGGTGATTCAGTGGAAAAGGTGGATTCCCACCGAGATCCTTCTAGATCATTCCTCCCCCCTTAGGAAGCAATGGTCCCCATTGCGTCAAGTTCCCTTGGGAGACGAGGAGACTTCTGCTAAATCTAAATCTTGGTGTGTTGCTTTCCTTGCTGAAGAAGTTGTCATGCTTAGCTTGTTGAAGGTTGTCATGAACCTATTGTTGGAGGGGTTGAATCCATTCAACCAATCTAGCTGCATGATCTACCTGAGTGTGCGAGGAATTTGTCGGTGAAGATGCATCATGAAGAGTATGAAGGGTTATGTTATAACCTTGCTTGATTGGGTAGTGTGGAGCCCCCCCCCCAAGGTGCAACAAGAACTTCTTGCTACTCTTCTATAATCTTGTCGATCTGCTTCTACTGAATAAAAAGTTCTTGGGTTAAGGATGCAGTGGTTGCAGTGTCATTTTGTTCACATTTTGATCGGATTGTGAAGAGATTAAACTTGGCAGTATGAGAGATTAATTTATGGAATTGTTTTGGTGGGAAAATAGTTGAAACTACCTCTGGTATCCTCTATAGTTGACCCCCTAGAGTAACAATGACGCTATGGGGTCGAGACTCATAAATAGCATGACGCCTCCACATAAATGGTTGGCCTAATAGAACATCACAGGCTGCTTAGATGATGTTCTTTGACTTCCACTATCAACAATAAAATGCAGTGGGGTCTCTTTCACCCACATCTGTGAATGGAAGAGTTTCTCCCCTTCCTCGGGATCCTCTTCCGATTGGGTTGTTGTAGTTGCAATAGTAGAAGTGGGTTCTGCATCAATGATTTGTCTCATTTTATCATTTTTTGAATCAGGGTCTAAGTCAGGTTTTGGATCTTTATCTTTGATCTTGGAAACCAATGATTGTATTGAGCAACATTCATCGGTGTTATGCCAAGGGATGTTGTGGAACTCACACCACTTTCCGGTGTCTTTCTTAGACTTCCTGTTACCCTTATTTTCTTGCATATGGAGTTGGATCTCTTGAGGTTGGACTTCCTTGCTCCATCCTTCATTATGTGAGTTATAGTTTCCTTTTCCATGCTTCTCCCACTTACTCTACTGCTTGAATTTCTGATCAATTTTGACTATATATTGATAAGCAGCTCCCAATGAGGAGATGTCCAGAAAATCCATCTCTATTTGGATGTACCTGTGTAGACCATTGTGGTACTTCAAAACCATGTGTCGCTCAGATTCTTTGATACCCACATTTGAGCGCAAGGTATGAAATATTTTGGTGTACATGGCACCATCTGATCTCTTTTCTGACGTAGAGTTGTCCATCTCATGTACTGGTCATCATAGTTTTCGATAGGGTAGAACTCCTCCTTTAGGGCATCTACAAAGGCATCCCAAGTGGGTTCTCTCCCAAATAGTGTAGATTCATCTGTGGTGTACCTCTCCCAGTGACCTTCCCACCAAGCTTTGACATGGGGAAGGGATTTAAGGAGCACAAAGGTGATCTTTTCACTGTCAATTTTTTTTTGGACAGAGTAATAACCTTCTAGTAGATTCAACCATTTTTCTAGAGCATCTGCATCTATCTAGCCTTCAAATAAGAGGATATCAAAATTGGATTGTACCTTGAAGGGTATCGCACTTGCAAAATGGCTTCTTGTCAAAGATGCCTCAGCTGCCACCATCAGTCGTCTTTGAAGGCTCTGAGCAAAGTTGTCCATCATCTCGTTCCTCTGTCGCACAAGGTCTTCCTAGAGAAACGTCTTGAAAGGATCTCCTACTTTTTCATCTCTCTTTTCTTCCACCATGGGAGGCCGCTTGGGTTGGTCAGAGCAGTTGTCCCCAAGTGAAACTAGCTCGAGATCCAACTCTTTATACCTTAACCTCGTCGAGTTAATGTCATGGATTGTTGTTTTGGTGAAGACATTCAAGTTGTGAATTATGATGATTTTAGAGACATTGACCTTGAATACACGATTTGTGTTTTTAATGCAAAACTTAAATATTACCAGAATGCACGTGGGGAATAACAATCTAAAGCCATATAAAATTGTTTGTATATCATAAATAATTTATTAATATTCAAAATTTGATTATGAAGGTTATAAAGAATTATCAAATTATAGTTAATGATAATATTATTTATTTATTTATTTTGAATTGAATTATTTATTTTATTAAAAATTGTTTTATACAAAGAATAGATTGTTATGTTATATATAGATAAAGATTTAATGGAAGACCTATTTAAACTAAACTTCAATATATACCCTTAGATTCTATAAGAATGATTAATATGATTAGAAATTCATTTATATATATATATATATATATATATATATATATATATATATATATATATATATATATATTAATTAGTTTGTCTATTTTAAAACATTTCGATAAGATAAGATTGGTTATCAATTAATATTGTTGCTAATAGTATAGACCTGCAAATTGTTGCTAATAGTCTAGACCTAAACTCTCTGTTTTAAAATATGACTATTGTGGATTGAGTGATGCATGAATATTGATGTCTTACAGGTCTTTAGAGACTCTAAAATAATTATTGACTGGTTGAATTTCAGAGGGAAATTGCAGGTAATCTCATTAGTCTGTTGGAAGGATAGAATCAGAGAACTCAACAAATCTTTCAGTACAATCAGCGACTCACATATTTATTGGAAACATAATAGGGAAGCAGATATACTATCTAAGAAGGCGATCCAGATGCAAGAAGGGAAAAAAACTTATAATCAATGGGTAGATGGAAATGAGGGTTCTTCTCTTTTTCTGAATCTATATTCGCTGGTATATCATTATCTTAAGATTCCTGCTAAATCCTTAGAGAAAGGAGATAGCAAAATTATGGTTTCACTATTTTTGGATATTTAGTGTAGAAAGATGTTAACGTGTTTTTTGATATAGGATGCCTTTCTACATTCAACTTGTGTGATAGTTTGATGGTTTAGATACAAATTATTCTATCTCCTAGAACAGTTGTGGTCATTATTATCTAGCGAAGTTTTTTACCATATACACAATTATATATAATTTAATGAATAATTTTATGTTAGAAAAAAATGTATGTAACTTTTTGTCGTATTATAATAGATTATAAAATGTTTGTTGGATTATGTTGCTATCCCAACCATCATACGCGACATAAACCCAACACACGACGGTTGCATGAAAGTCGTAATCCCTCCGTAATTTCGTGGAAGTTTCGAGGGCAAACTATTTTCTCACGAAAGGACGCATACTCTTGTATTGGTCCTTCATAAATGTGAGCTGCTTAGAATAAGTGGTGTTCAAACTGAACCCGATGAATTACTGACTTATCCCATCATACCGTCAAGCATCTCCGAAGTCGTAAGGTTCACACGATAGAGGATGGGCTCGCAAATAGTTAAGACAAGAGTGTATACCTCCTGAAATTTCTCGCACTTAATTACTACACACATTGGGGCATACTATGTGATACTAAAAAAATGAAATTCATAATCGAAAGCTCTCACTAGGTAATTCTCGAATGGTTATCCTCGCAAATAGTTTTATGTACTATTATGGAAGAATAATAAGCAAAGTTGGTATTTAAACTAGCTAATATGCAAATTCATATTAGCTAGTTGGTGTCCCACACATGTGGAGCATTACACTTTAAGGGTGCACATGTCAAGTTTCAAGGTGATGCAATCCACAATCAAGGCTCCAATGAAAGGGTGCTCTATGATATTTATCTAAAGCTCCTCCAATGACTCCCACAATTCTTTTAAGCCATTTATTCTATTGGGTCCACTCCCCCTACATGAACATCTTTGTAACCTAGATGTCTTAGCGCAACTATATGCCTTCATGTAAGCATCCAAGCTACCCCATGTTGTATAGGGCTCAATGCCCTCCTTCTAAGTGCCAAAGTCTCCTCCTCCAAGATAGGGTGTTCTCTAAGCAAACAACCTCCTCCATGTGGTTGGCATGTAAAATGTCATCAAGCTATCTTAATATCTCCAATTCCCTAAGGAATAATTTCATGCAAGCACCAAAGTGAGATCAAGCAACCACTGAGAAAACCATCTCCAACGTGAAAATCCATCACAAATCATGCAAGGGCTAATCATACACCATGTACCCTAGATCCCATGAAGAACTCCCAATCATGGTGTAAACACTTTCAAAGTAATGTCGAAAGCTAACATCTTCTTGGGTGAAAGCTTCAAAAGGACTCATAAATTATATACATTCCTTCTCCATGTGCTTATCTTGATGAACTCTATAGTAATGTTCTATGGTTGTCTCAATCAAATCTAGCTACAATGTAATAGGAGTAGATTCATTTATAGTTGCCTTATTATTATTTGGCCTGTGGTATGATGTGAAACCTTTATTTTTGTAGGGTTTCCCTCTAAAAATTTCCTTCAGGAGTTCATGAACTCGTTAGAAAGTTTCTATAGTGGTTTTTGGACTCCCTCTCACACAAGTGTTTGATCTTCACCCTCAGGATTGTAGATTTTAACCTTGTACAATATTTTACTGCAAACAAATTTTCAATAAAAGAACAAAAAATATACAATGGAAATTACACACATTACACAAAGATTTTTCCCTTGGAAACCCAAACCGGAAAAACCAACATATTCTATATTCATTCATTCATAGTGATACATTGTTTACAATACAATATACATATAGGAGCCAACGACATCCAAAACCCTAACCCAATGACCTAGATTAGTCAACAACCCTAATTCCTTAACCGGAAATAGAAAATCATCGGAAAAAACCATGTGCCAAAAAATCGTCCAACAATGGACATGAAAATCGAGGCAACACGAAAAATGAGGAAAAAATGAGACACGTTTCTCGAAGAAAAAAAATTCTCAGGGGCATTGCCCCCAAGCCTCCCTGCGCGCCCGACGCAACATAGCAGTCACTGGAGCTAGTCGTGCAAAAAATATAACACATACCGAACATTCTCCCACTTGTTGTTTTCTTTGCATACAGGGGGTTACATGATTACATAGTCAAGAATCCGGGGCAACAATGCCCATGGATCCTCTACACCAAGAGAACTTCTCAGTGCTCACGGATTTTTTTAATGAATCTGCAACATTCTTCAAAGTGTCCACCTTCATCAACAACTCTTTCTTTTCTTCAACCATGTCTCTCACAAACTGATATTGAATATCAATATGCGTTGTCTTTGAATGATAAGTTGGGTTCTTCGCCAGAAACATTGTAGTCTAACTATCACAATCTATCCTTACATATTCCTTAACACAATATTTGTAACCATATTGCTTCCTTATGTAATGTCCCTTTTCCAAATAGGAGCTCCAGAGAGGAGGCTTATTAGTCTAAACCGCCCCGTTAGACTATAGCCAGGGCCAGAAAAAGGGGTAAATAGGGCTACTAGAGGTCACTCCAGTTGAAGGTGTTATGTTCGGAAAGTGACATTGAGCTAAAAGTGGGTAAAGGTGCTTTTAAATCATTAAGAGCTAAAAATAGAACAGACAAGATGAAATTAGAAGTCAACAGTAAATTGGGGTTTCAGCAGTGAATTAGGGATTGGGAAAGCTATAAGAGAAGGGTCAGCGACCTAATTGGGGAATTATGCAGATTATGACTTGTCAGTAAGAAGTAACGCACATCTCAGGAGAGATAGTTCAGTGGATTCCATGAGGAAGACACCAGTTGATTGATTTCGGTGTTGAGAGACACACCATAGTCACCGAGGAGATCACACAGGTCTTCCATCATTCTTCAGTAGCAGTGACACAGGGTCCTGCAGCAAAGGCGCCCTTATTCAGGGTGAGGGCACAACTTCAGAGGAGTTTCAATGAATCGACTCACCCCACACAGGGAGAGTTCAGAGATTCCACTCCGACCCATTTCGAGAAGAAGGCAAGGCACATCTTTCGTCTGGTTTCTCGTTCGATTCTGACGGTGGAATCGCTAGGGCGTGTTTTCCCCGAGAGGGAGAGGCACATCATTTAGTTGCTTTTGTATTCTGGTGAATATCCCTTTTCATGTCCTCTATCTAGCTGAGCGGTTCATTGTAATTCAGTCATATTCGACATTTGTACTCCAAGGAGATTTCATAATATGATTTTGTCATCTTTTGTTGCCATTATTATTGTTTGAATGTTCATTTGTCTGTTGTAAACAACTAATCCTACACACATTAACAATGTTTCCTAGACTAGCCAAGTTAGGAACATTACAGTGGTATCAGAGCTTTAGTCCTGCAAACCTGTGACTAAATACGATGAGTGCAACAAAAAACCCAGATGGTCATGAGCACAAAGGGGACGAATATGTCACTTATGACAGGCGCAAGGAAAGAGGATCGAGGCCTGACTTTCCTCTTTTACATTCCAACTAAGAGGAAGAGGAATAGGTGCATAGGGAAGCAGAGCGTGAGGCTGAGTGTGAGGAAGAAAGGATGCTAGGAGACAAATATGAGTGACCAGAGGGCAGTAGTAAGACCCCCATGGAGCCAGAGGCAGCCTTCATGAAGGTTATCCGCGATATAGTAGCTAGTCAACGATCCATGACTCAGTCCTTGGCGCAGGTGGCTGACAAATTGGCTATAGTGGGCACCCCAAACACACAAGCCCCACATGTAGCACAGACGAACTCGAGGGTAGGCAGTAGACCCCAGTCTCCTACTCGTGCATACACCCCTTCGAGTAGGCTTCCCATACCTTTGTTTCCCAGTTTCCAGAGAGCACCCCCAGCAGCAATACAACTACCGATGGCATAGAGGTCGCCCACTCATGCATAAGACATTGCAGAGTACAGGAGGGAGTATGCAGCATTGGGCCATGACTTCCATCAGGACATGACCCTAGTCGAGTATTGTGGACTCAGACTCAGGAACTGCCCCAGAGAGCCACAGAGAGGAGGACTGCAACAACATCAGGGGCATAACATTGATTTCATCCAGAAAGTTGGTAAGTTCACCATACCTTCTTTCGATGGATCATCCAAATGCACCGCTAGAGCTTGGGTACATAAGTTAGACACATACTACAAGCTCAACCAGATGACTAAGACAGAGGCCATCAATTTCTCTACCTTACACTTGGAGGGTGAGGCACACGAGTGGTGGCACCATGGATTGGTGACATTTGGTCACAGTCGCATCACCTCCTATAGGGAGTTCACTGAGAGACTCATGGACAAGTTTGACAGGAGGGATCGGGAGATCCACTTCAGGGATCTAGCCCAGTTGTGACAAACTGGCATAACAGAGGCGTTCATCACGAAGTTTCAGTGGGTAGCAGTGGAAGTGACAGATATATCAGAGTCCAGGCTGATCATGTTATTCCCAGAGGGGCTCACAAAGACTTTGAGAGGATGGGTGAAGGCATACAGGTCGCCCACCTTACAGGATGCCATCCTACACACTCGATATTTGGCAGACTCAGTGCCAAAGACTAAACCCTTTTCCAAACCCTTTGTACCCCAAAAGGATCGAGACAGGAAGCCATTCTAGAAATAATGGAAGGGAAAGGAGAAGTTGGATGATGAGATGGGGCAAGAGATTATGAAGAAGAAACTTTTCTTCAACTACAAAGACCCTTGGGTCCCAGGTCATAGGTGCATGGGCAAGGGAGAGAGTCATTATATTGAGGTGGCAGCAGATAGTGTGGATAGTGAGGAGGAGGAGCACGACATTGGATCCACTAGCTCAAAGGAGGAGTCATCACAGACATAGGAGCACCCTCCCTGTAAACCACCGACATCGATAGGAGCCCACCCTCTGGTAGTTCCACAACCACCTGAGCAGACTAACAGACGAAAACCAGTAAAGGGAGGAGTCATAACGACCCTTTCTGGTGTTCCCAGGTATGATACCCTCTGGATCAGAGGGACTATTCAAGGGCAACGAGCAATCGCCCTAATAGATGGTGTGGCCACCCACAACTTCATTGACACTTCACTGGTATTGAGACGAGCACTTCAGACAGAGGATTTTGAGGGGTTTGATGTTACAGTAGCGGATGGCCACATAGTGGAATGTCTAGATAGAGTTCCAGACTTGGAGATAAAGTTAGGAAACTACACAATGAGAGACACATTTTATGTAGTTGACCTATCTGACACAGATGTGGTGTTGGGAGTTCAGTGGATGATTACCTTGGAAAAAATCACCACCAATTATCAAACCTTGGAGATGGGGTTCAGAGACCATGACAGGAAGAAGGTTGTTCTAAGAGGTATGTCGACAGGAGCACCCAGGATAGTTTCATTCAAGAGGATGGAGAAGATATTCATACATGGGGAGGTAGCATATGTCGTAGAATGCTTGATCACTACGTGGAAGGATTCATAGGGCCAACAACAGTATCACATAGAGATAAAGAATTTGTTGGGACGACATCACCAATTTTTTGGGTCGATTCCACCAGGGAGACCACTTGACAGGGGGTTTGAGCACACGATTGAGTTGGAGGAGGGGGCCAAACCTATGATCACACCCCCTATTGTCATCCTAGGAGGTTCAAGGATGAGAAAGAGAAGGAAACCAAGGAATTGCTAGCAATGGGACACATCAAGACAAGCAGGAGCCCATTCGCTTCTTCAGTTGTCTTAGTTTTGAAGAAGGATGGAACCATGAGGATATGCATTGATTATCGGGCCTTGAATAAGAAGACCATCAAGAACCGATATCCTATCCCGTGCATTGACAAATTAATGGATGAATTGCATGGGGCAGTTTTCTTCTCAAAGATTTATTTACGCTCTCGCTATCATCATATCAGCATTCGAGAACATGACATAGAGAAGACAACATTTTGATGTCACTTTGGACATTTTGAGTTTCTGGTTATGCCATTTGGGCTAACCAATGCACCCGCCACATTCCAATCTTGCATGAACCACATATTTAGGGATCAGTTGAGGAAATCAATCTTGGTTTTCTTCGACGACATCTTGGTTTACAACGAGACATGGTAGGAGCATATGAAGCACCTGGATGAGGTATTGAGCATCATGGAGGCACAATCATTATATGCCAAAGAGTCCAAGTGTGAGTTCGGTATGACAAAGTTTCTTTACTTGGGCCACACCATCAGTGCACAGGGGGTACGAGTGCACCAAGAGAAGATCAGGGCCATTATGGATTGGCCAATGCCCAGGAACATGACGGAGTTGAGGAGTTTCTTCAGGCTGTGCAACTATTACATGCGGTTCGTCCAGGGTTTTTCTTAGATTGAAGCACCCAGATGAATATTACCAAGCATGGGGCTTTCATATGGATCGAGGAGTCATAGGAAGCCTTTGACCACATGAAGGAAGTCATGAGCACTTGTCCAGTGTTGGCATTACCAGATTTCACCTTGCCATTTGTACTAGAGTGTGACACATTTGGCGAGGGTATCAGAGCAGTTTTGATGCAGGGAGGACACCCCATTGTATTCGAGAGCAGGAAGCTCAGTCAACCTGAGAGGTTGTACTCCATTTATGACAAGGAAATGCTGGCAATCATGCATGCCTTGACCAAATTCAGGCAATATTTGGTGGGCAACAAATTCGTGGTCAAGACAGATCACAACAGCTTGAAGTATTTTCTTGAGAAGAGGGACCTCAGTGAGTGCCAACAGAAATGGGTGACGAAGGTACATGCATTCGACTTCGACATAGAGTATGTCAAGGGGAAGAAGAACATTGTGGCCGATGCACTATCGAGGAGACCTGTGTCATGTTCTCTAATGGATATTTCAACAAATTGGAAATCCCATTTGTTAGTGGAATATTCCAAGAATAAGTTCGCTTGTGAGATTATGGATGGGAAGATACATGATGACAGGTATAGGGTCATTGACGATGTCATATTCTACAAGGACAGAGTCTACTTGGTGTTGGATTCGGGGCTCAAGAAGAAGATCCTCACAGTAGTTCATGATTCACTGCTAGCAGGCCCTCAAAGGTTTTTCAAAACCTACATAAAGATCAGGGAGAGGTTCTCATGGAAGGGCCTCAAACAGGATTTTATGGGACACGTCAGTGAGTGTGTGACTTTCCAGCAGAACAAGTCAGAGCACTCTCTTCCAGTAGGGCTACTTCAACCACTCCCAAATCCAGAGCAGAAATGGGAGAGTATATCGATGGACTTCATCACAGACCTACCCAAGGTCCAAGGTAAGGAATGTATCTATGTATTGGTCGACAGATTGACCAAGTTTGCTCACTTCTATGAAATACCGATAGAGTACAACGCAGTTCAGGTAGCCAAGATATTCTTCAGGGAGGTCTTCAGACTTCATGGGTTACTAGGGAACATCGTCAATGACTGGGACAGTCGGTTCATAGGGACTTTCTGGAGAGATTTGTTTCAGTTGGTAGGGACAAAGCTGACACCCAGCACCATCTATCACCCTCAAACATATGGGAAGACCGAGATTTTCAACAAGTGGGTTGAAGGATATTTGAGGAACTATGTAGGTGGACAACAAAGAACATGGGTAAAGTGGCTTCATTTAGGAGAGCATTGCTACAACACCACTTTCCACATGTCTATTGGTATGAAACCCTTCCAAGCATTGTACAGATATGATGCTCCCACTTTGGTAGACTTGGTTTTCGGGGAGAGCAGGGCTCCCAAAGCCAAGGATTGGATCGTAGAGAGTAAAGAGATTCTCAAGTTGTTGAAAGAGAACCTATAGACGACACAAAACTGATAGAATATGAGTGTGGACAGGCACAAGATAGACCACATCTTTGAGGTTGGGGATTTGGTTTTCTTGAGACTCCAACCCTAAAGACAATCATATTTGAAGAAGAGTGGGGCCGAGAAGCTCAAGCCCAGATTTTATGGGCCTTACAATATCATGCGCCGAGTAGGTGAGGTTGCTTATGAGATAGAGCTTCCAGAGGGGAGAAATATTCATAACGTGTTCCACGTATCTTGCCTCAAAAAGGCAGTGGGACAATTCATTATCACATCAGAGGAGATTCCCCCCTTGGATGAGGAGGAACAGTTGGAGTTAGTTCCAAAGGAGGTTTTGGAGTTCTGGGAGCAGAAACTGAGGAGTAGGGTCATCAGAGAGTGTTTGGTCAAATGGAGAGGGCTTCCAGTAGAGGATGCTACGTGGGAAAGCGAGCAGGCATTGCAACACCCTGGATTGGTATTGCTTGAGGACAAGCAATTTTGGGAAGGGAGGATTGTAATGTCCCTTTCCAAATAGGAGCTCTAAAGAGGAGGTTTATTATTCTAAATCACCCCATTAGACTATAGCCAGGGCCAGAAAAAGGGGTAAATAGGGCTACTAGAGGTCACTCCAGTCGAAAGTGTTATGTTTGGAAAGTGACATTGAGCTAAAAGTGGGTAAAGGTGCTTTTAAATCATTAAGAGCTAAAAATAGAACAAACAAGCTGAAATTAGAAGTCAATAGTAAATTAGGGTTTCAACAGTGAATTAGGGATTGGGAAATCTATAAGAGAAGGGTTAGCGACCTAAGTGGGGAATTATGCATATTATGACTTGTCAGTAAGAAGCAAGGCACATCTCAGGAGAGATAGTTCAGTGGATTCCAAGAGGAAGACACCAGTTGGTTGATTTCAGTGTTGAGAGACACACCCTAGTCACCGGGGATATCACACAAGTATTCCATCATTTTTCAGCAGCAGTGATGTAGGGTCCCACAACAAAGGCACGCTTATTTAGGGTGAGGGTGTAGCTTCAGTGAATTGACTCACCCCACGCAGGGAGAGTTCAAAGATTCCATTCCGACCCATTTTGAGAAGAAGGAAAGACACATATTTTGCTTGGTTTCTCATCTGGTTCCGACAATGGAATTGCTAGGGTGCATTTTCCTCGAGAGGGAGAGGCACATCATTTAGTTTCTTTTGTATTCCTAAGAAGATCCCTTTTGTCCTTGATCTAGCTGAGCGATTCATTGTAATTCAGCCATATTCGACATTTGTACTCCAAGGAGATTTCATAATATGATTTTGTCGTCTTTTGTCGCCATTATTATTATTTGAATGTTTCATTTGTCTGCTATAAACAACAAATCCTACACACATTAAAAGTGTTTTCTAGACTAGCCAAGTCAGGAACATTACACCTTACTTGCATGAGTGGTTGCCATGTATTCAACTTTTGTAGTTGAAAGTTCCACTACAGCCTGTATTTTTCTCATCCAACCGATTGCTCCTCCATATAGGTTAAACACATACCTGCTTATAGATTTCCTACGATCCAGATCTCCAGCCTAGTTTGCATCCACAAAGCCATGTATGTCCAACACTCTATCCAATCCTAGTTTTCCTTGGTAGCACAATCCATAGCTAAAAGTGCCACGCAAATACCTGAAAACCCTTTTTATTGTTGTCTAATGCTCCTTCCCTGGTTTTGACATATACCTTCTCAAAACTCCCAATGCATGTACAATGTCTGGTCTAGTATAGACCATTGCATACATCAAACTTCCAACTGCACTTGCATATGGAACATTAGACATGTCCTCCTCCTCTTCTTGTGTCTTGGGACACTAATTTGCAGATAACTTTACACAAACAGGAATAGGGACCTTTCCAGTTTACATTCATGCATATTAAACCTCTGCAATATTGTGTTGAAATATTTTCTCTGATTTAACCATAGTTTCCTGTTTTTCCGATCTCTTTTAATTTCCATGTCAAATTTAGAGGAAAACCGAGTTTTCACATCCTGAATAATCTTCTTTTTGTTTCCTACCAGCAACATGTTACATGTCATCCACATACAAGACCAAATAAATCAAATGATCACCAATTAATTTAAAATACACACAATGATCCTCTTTGCTTCTTGTGAAGCCAAGTCCCAGCTTATAAGTATCAAATTTTTTATACCACATCCTTGGTGATTGTTTTAAACCATAGAGGGTATTTTTCATCTTGCATACCAACTCCTTCTTTCCCTTCAAAGCAAAGCCTTTTGGATGCTTCATATAGATTTCTTCTTCCAGATCCCCATGTAGGAATGTTGTCTTCACATCCATCTATTCCACTTCAAAATCAAATGCAACATCAACAGATAACAAAATTATTATAGAATTTAACTTGGAAACAAGAGAAAAAATATCACCAAAATCAATTCCCTCAACCTGGGAGTAACCCTTTGCTACTAACCGAGCTTTGTATTTCTCCACTTTGCATTCTACATTCAACTTCCTTTTAAATACCCATTTGTTTCCAATGGGATTTCTTCCAGTCGGAAACTCCACTAGATCCCAAGCCTCATTCTTATATGAGGCTATCATTTCTTCATCTATGGCCTTTTTACAGAGCTTTCCATCCTATGAATCTACTGCCTCCCTAACAGTTCTAGGATCATCATCAGTAATAGACAAAGCAAAATTTGAACGAAAATTAGATGGAGTTTACCTTTCCGGTAGCCTTCTTTCTCGAACCGATCTCCTCAATACTGGAGTATGAGGATCTTCTTCTTCTTATTCTTGTTCTTTTGTAGAGTCTGATTCATCATCCTTTAAATCAAACTCTATTTTCTCTGGTTCTTCCTTACTTGGTAGGACTTCTATTTAACAACATCCTTCATTTATCTAAATACCACATCTCGGCTATACACAACCCTCTTAGTTTCTGGGTTCCAAAGCTTATAACCTTTGAGACCATCTTTATACCCAATAAAGATACACTTTTCAACGTTCTTATCTAGCTTACTCATGTTTTCCTTTGGAACATGAACATAGGCCTCATAGTCAAATACCTTGAGATGTGTGAGAGAAGGTTTCTTATGAGTCCATACCTCTTATGGAGTCTTGTAATCCAGTGTTGATGAGGGTGATCTGTTGACCAGGTAACATGCAGTATACACCGCCTATGCCCAGAATTCTTTCCCTAACTCGACGCCACTGAGCATGCACCTTGCTTTTTCCAACAGTGTCATGTTTACCCTTTCTGCAACTCCATTCTGTTGAGTTGTATATGGAGTATTATTCTTCCTTTCTATACCACACTTCTTACATAATTCTCCAAATTCATTCCCGTTGAACTCTCCGCCATTATTTGTCCTCGGTACCTTTATTATTTTCTCTGTTTGATTCTCAACAAGAGCCTTAAACTCTTTAAACATATCAAAGACTTCAGATTTCTTCCTGAGGAAATATATCCAAGTATTCCTCGAGAAATCATCTATAAATGAGACATAGTACACAAATTTTCCGAATGATGGAACTAACACAGGTCCAAACACATCACTATGAACTAGCTGTAAAATTATTTTTCCCCTCGTTGCACTAGAGGGGAATCTTACCTGATTTTGTTTCCCATATACACAATTTTCACAGAAATCAAAATCCAGAGAGAAATTAGACATACCTTCAACCATACCTTTATCATGTAGTAGTCGAAGACCCTTCTCTCCAATATGCCCCAGTCTTTGATGACACAGCATAACCTTTTCTCCAGAGACTGTAGGAGTTCTTTCTTCTTCAACTCCAATATCATGAACAATGGAACTATTACACCATCACTAATAGTGATTCCTTGTAGCTTATAGAGATTTCCAAACCAAACTCCCTTCAGTAGCACCATTTCTCCTCGAACCATCATGCAGGTTTCCCTTTCAAATATTGTTTTTACCCCTGCATCGTCCATTTTTCTTACATAAATCAAATTTCTAGCCAATCTTGGGATGTGCAGAACACCAGGTAGTGTTCTAATCCTTCCATCTATGAGCCTCAACTTGAATTTTCCTCGACCTATGATTCTAGTTATCGAGTCATCACCTAGTAAATCATTACCTGCACCATGCCTTTCATATTCATAGAACCACTCCCTGTGGGGATTCATATGAAAGGATGCACCCAAGTCAACCAACCATGCCTCATGATCTACATGTGTGATTGAAGAATTCAAGTACACATCCCCTCCTTCTTCCTTGGAGGTTTTTTCTTTTGTAGAAGGATATTCTTCAGATCCCTTCTTTTTCTCAACTTTGGATTTACATTGGTTCTTGTAGTGTCATTCGTTTCCACATCTACAACATACCTTTACAAAAATTCTGGGAGACTTAGATCTTCCCTTAGACATAGATCTCCCACTTGAGGACTTAGATCTATTTATTTCCCAGGAGAGTCCTCTTGCAAATAATGCATCTGTGCTTTGTCCTTCCATGTTCTTTCGTCTCATCTTCTCTGAAAATAAGGGTGATACCACTTCATCAAACTTCAAGGTAGTTGTATTACTACCTATGGCCACAACCACACTATCCCACAAGTCTGGTAAGGATCACAGTAAACTGATACACTTTTCTTCATCTGAAATTTTAATCTCAACAGATACTAACTAACTTACCACAGTATTGAAGGCATTCAAATGCTCTGCCACTGAGTCTCCATCTCACATCCTCATGTTATACAACTTCTTTCTCAGGAATAGTTTATTAACTAGGGACTTAGACTGATACAACTTCCCCAACTTATCCCATAAATATTTGGTTGTAGATTCCTCTTACACATTCAGTATTAATGAATCTGAGAGACACAGACAGATTGTTCTCTTCGCCTTCTGATCCAACTTTTTCTATTCAATTGTTTAATTTCATGTAGATGCAGTACCTAGATCAACCGTGATCCACTAATCTATGTCCACCAACAGATCTTCGATCTTGAGCTTCCATAGCTCAAAAAATTGCTCATTAAACTTCTCGATCTCCATTTTCAAATTTCTCACCATTTCTTTTCACCTGAAAAATCAATACCACAGATCTCCCACTGTAACAAGGTTTATCACAGTCCTAAGCCAAACCCTTGACCACAAAGGTGTCCCCCCGAAGCCAACAAAGCTCTGATACCAAATGTAGATTTTAACCTTGTACAATATTTTACTGAAAATAGATTTTCAATAAAAGAACAGAAAAGATACAATGGAAAATACACACATTACACATAGATTTTTCCCTTGAAAACCCAAACCGGGAAAACCAACATATTATATATTCATTCATTCATAGTGATACATTGTTTACAATACAATATACATATAGGAGCCATCGACATCCAAAACCCCAACCCAATGACCTGGATTAGTCAACAACCCTAATTCCTTAATCGGAAATAGAAAACCATCGCCAAAAACCATGTGCAGAAAAACCGCCCAACAATGGACATAAAAATCAAGGCAAAAATGTGACATGTTTCTCAGGGCAAAAAAAAATTCTCAGGGGCGTTACCCCGCAAACCCCCCTATGCGCCTAGCGCAATGTAGCAAACACTGGAGATAGTCGTGCAAAGAATATAACACATACCCAATAAGGATCAACATTCACTACAATTTTAGGTGTGGCAGTTGTTGTCATTTTGTTAGTTGTTGGGGGTAGAATCATTAAAGGTTTTGCACTAAGGACTGAATTTTCATGTAAATATGACATTTCTTGTTCTACTTTATTAGAACTTGTGTAGTCTTATTAGAGACTATGTTTATTAACCCATTTAATAAACATAGCCATTGTGGGGTCAATCATTTAGAGGTAAACCTTTCAGGTCGACATTTCAAGGGGTCTTTGAGCTTTAAGGATATGATGGTACAAGGTGTTGAACATTGTGTTGAAATCGCAAGATTTTTCTTTCAAATCTATTTTTAGTTTAGGGAGTTGTAAAAGCAATGAACTCAATGCTTCGTCATCTCCAAATTTTCTCAAAAAAAAGAAAATTGGATTCAAGTCAACCATGTATTGAGTTTATATGCACATTAAAAAACCATGTGGATTCCCAACCTATGAAAGTAAATATGAAGAGTTGGAATATGATGTCTTATTTCTTGACATTTTAGAGTCTAATAGCTTGTATGAAGGATTTCAAGTGGTCTTCAACTATAGTAGCTTCATCTAGGTTGAATTTAGGGAGTTGTCTCTTAGCATTCTTAGGAATATTATGGTACGACCCTACCAAATGTTCGATAAAACAGGGCATTCCCACATAGGATAAACACCTTCAGTAACCACTCACATAACCAGATCAAAGATCAACAAAATGATGTTTTTACATGGTTAAAACCATTGAAGAGGGAAACAATCCACAACCACAACCAACATGGCCACTTGAGGCAATATATTAATGTGAAAGAAAACAAATTTACAAGAGAGTTTCTCGCTATCGATCATCAGCAAATGACCCTCAATGTTCTTTAAATAGATATCATGGACCAATCAAGTGTTAATACAAAGTTCAATATATCCGTTAAGATCGAGGAGAATATTATCTTTTGGATCACTCTATGTTTAGATTATACTATGATCGTCAGATTACACAACTATAAATGTATACTAAAGAAACACACTTTTACCTAAAGACATATTAGACCAAATTGAACTTAACTAACTCCTAAGTGTCTAAATATCCTAACACGCCCCCTTAAAAAACAACATGGGATAACATTGAAGGATTTATAAAGGTGACACAATATGAGAAGGAAGGGGTCATTAGAGCCTATCCCACCTTAATGACAACTTTCTATAAGAGACTTTGTGAAAATGTTTGCAACTTGATTTTCTATAGGGCAAAATAGTGCTTCAATAACTCTATCATGAATGATATTAATGATGAAGTGCATGTGTATATAAATGTGCTTTTTGTGCTAATGTTGAACTAGATCTTTGGCGATATTTATCGCACTCTGATTATCGCACCAGAGGATGGTCAGATGTTGCTACTAGAATCCAAAATATGAAAGGATTTTTCAAAGCTACAAGGCTTCTTGACATGCATTATCAGTTGCTCGATAGTTTTCTTTTGTTGAAGAAAGAGAAGTAGCATGTTGTTTCTTACAATCCCAAGTGACAGGTCCAGAACTGAGGCTGAAAACATAACTTGCAGTAGAATTTCAATAATTAGGGTCACCAACCCAATCTGAATCACTGAAACCAGCCAACAAAGGAGTCCCCCTTGAACTATAATGTATCCCAAATTGAATTATACCCCAGATATACTAAAGTATCCATTTTGCTTCTTTTTAATGGATCTCATGAGGTGTTTGCATACACTAGGAAATAAGACCAACAACAAAGGAAATATCAAGACGAGTATGATTCAAATATAGAAGGATACTAAGTAACTAATGGTACAAAGAGGCATCGACTTTGGGAGTAGTATAGGTGGCAACAATTTTGACTCCGGATTGGAAGGGAGAAGGGGATGGTTTAGAATCCTCCATGTGAGAGTAGTGAAGAAGGTCACATGCATACTTATACCGGAAAAGGGAAACACATTCCTTAGTTTGCAATACTTGGAGGCTAAGGAATTAATGCAAATGGCTTAAGTCTATCATTTCAAATTTCTTTTTAAGGTTGGGTTTCACATGGGTTAAATTTTAGGATCATTATCAATGAGGATAAGTTCATCAACATAAATAGAAAGTATTATGAGATGGCTTCCTACTTTCTTGATATAGACATTATGTTCATAATGACATCTAGAAAAAATGGTGTTAAGAAGAAAGTTGTCCAGTTTTTCATACCAATTTTGAGGAGCTTGCTTAAGAACATAGAGAGATTTCTTAAGGTAGAATACAAGGCTAGATTCATTCTAAGCATCATGGCCAAGAGGTTGTTCCGTGTAGATTTCTTCTTACAAATCCCCATGCAAGAAGGTGGATTTAACATCTATCTGATGGACCTCCCATTTATGTGAGACATCAAGGAATAGAACAAGGTGGATGAAATTCATTTTGGTTAGGGGGGGAAGGTTTCATTGTAGTCAATTCCTTCAACTTGAGAGAATCCTTTGGCAACTAACCATGCCTTATGTCTTTCAAGACTTCCATATGATGCATACTTAATTCTATACATCCATTTACATCTGACAAGTTTTCTTCCTTTCAAAAGAGGTACAAGATCCCAAGCATCATTCGCCATTAAGGAACGATATTCTTCCTTCATTGTTGTGTCCCAATCTGGATGGCTAGAAGCTTCTACGTTTTCCATCTTCGATAGTGGTTGCATGAGAGCATAGTAATTTGCTTCTCTTAGATCATTAGGTCTCATAGAATGAATGAAAATAGTATGCATATTGGTTTTTTTCTTCGGTTTATATAAAAAATATATATTACTTTAATTTCTGACAATTCAAAAGAGTAATATATGTTTGGCACACTTTCTTCATGTTATAAAAAAAAATATTACTTTCATCAATTCAAGGCTTCTGCAAATGTTATTTTGGATTTAATGTGTAGTGTTATCTCAATGTAATATTTGTATTGTTGTAAGGAGGATAGGGACAATGTGTGTTTTCTCATTGTTGATAATCTGACTCCGAGTACCTTTGTCCCATGCATTCAATTTTGACAGGCTTAACAGTCTCAATGATAAATTGGGAATTGAGAATTACCTCAAGTTTCTTTCATCGAATTAATGTCATGAATTGTTGTTTTGGTGAAAAGATTCAAGTTATGAATTGTGATGATTTTATAAATATTAACCTTGAATGCACATTTTGCGTTTTCAATGTAAAATGTAAATATTACTAGAATGCCCATGGGAAACAACAATCTGAAACCATATGAAATTGTTTATATATCATTAATAATTTATTAATATTAAAAACCATGCTGCTAAATTATGATGTAGAATCGATCCATGTTTGTTGCTATCGCAACACTCGTACGACACGACGGTTGCATGAATGTAGTAATCCCTCCATAATTTTTTCACACCTTCGTGGAAGTTTCGGAGGTAAATGGCGGGTAAGGTTTAAATGAGATAAGGGACTTTTGAACTACCTTTTACTTCTTCACTTTTTCGCTTTGCCGTATGAAGAAATCCATTGTTGAAGTTCACACGATAGAGGATGGGCCCGTAAATATTTATAACAAGCAAACCCGTGATACACAACCAAAGGCATGGTATGATGGTTACATATAAACTAGGTATTCTAATGGTTAATCTATGATGGTTACATATAAACTAGGTATTCTAATGGTTAATCCAATGTTCTTTTATGCTTTAATGTTTCTCCCTGGTGTATATATATCTTATATATCTTTTTTTAAACCTCTTCGACTTTTATTTCGAATAACCCTAATTTTCAGGGAAACATTGAGATTGGTTGTTCATCTCTTTCTTTAAGTCTTTAGGGTTGCTTGCACTTGTAATTTCTAGCATTTCTACATGAACTTATTTTTTTTTAGCATGGTTTTAATTTTGTAGATTTGATTGACTAATCCTAGGACATCTTTATTAGCATAACTCCACTCATATCTTGGAAGTTTCAACTCTAAAACCTTAAGGAGGTTCCAACATAGCTAGGGAAAGGGAGGTATCATCCCCTTTGAAGGTACTGAGCATATTTATTCTATATACTTCATTGATTTATCATTACATCAATATATCTAGTGTTTATTGGTTATATCACACATATCTTTGTAATGGAGATCAAGGCAAGTCCTCTCTTGCAGGAATTTGGAGCTAAGTGTGTCAATCATACTGATATGTGGATCAATCTTAGAGGACTACCACAACTCTCCACTTTATCCTAGAAAGCTTCATCATCTACAATAATACATTCGGGATGAGTTCTCTTCCTTCTCCTCTTTCCATGATTTTCAACATTAGGGTTTCTAATCACTAAAGGAATTATCAGTTAATTAACTCTAGTTAGTTGGCTTATTTTCCTTTGCTAATTTGCTAGTAAAATCTAATTTGAAACCTAATCCAGTTACCCTAATCACCAATAATTCTAGGTTATCATTAACAATATATTATTGTCCTAATTAATTAGTTGCTTACCCCCTTATTATTGGTTTCTTTTGTTTTACCCTTTGGTTTCTTGGTTTGGCCCTAAAACCAAGACCAAGTGGCAACTCCATTATTTTATCTTCCCCCTTTAGTGCTATGTATGTATGCTTGTGTGATCTTCCATCCCTACCCTCACACAACATGTAGTAGCATGAATATGTTCATTCACTACACGTCAACCATTAAGAGTGGTGACATACCACGATTCCATTAAATCTTCCCACATTCTATGTGCATTAATGAAAAATAAGGGTGTTAGATGCAACATATATAATAATAGTAATAAATATAGTAATTAGGTTAACGAAACATCAAGGGTCACACACCCTTCACCTTACAACCAATCAATACATATTTATATAATATCACAAGCTTCATTATAATCAACATTCATTATTCAATCTTGTATTATACATTTGTGTATATAACTCTATGAATTTCACAATAAATAGGGACCGCTTATTCCATTTGGTATCGAAGTTGAAATCTAACATTGGGTCAGATGTACACCAAATCACCAAAAACAATCATGTGTCATACACAAATGCCATGAAATCTATCGTACACTAGTGCCATCATATATGTCATATAGTCACTACTAGGAATTCATTCTATGCCCATACCACCACATGTTATACCACCAATGCCATAAAGGATATTGGTGTGACATTAGAATACTTACATCCATACTCGGAATTCTAATGTCTGCACATAGGAAGTTCAATGTCTAAGACTTCTTCTTTTTTAATTTGTGGCAACTCAACTTGCAAATTGTGGTGTCAATCTTGGATTTTATGAGACTAACCATTATGAAACTTGTCTCAACTATCATAACAATGTCTTTTCTATTCGTTTTCAACTTTTAATGACGATTTTAGAACTATTTCTAAACACCATGTCATATCTACAAATCGTGAGTTCTTTGCACCTTGTTCTAGATATTCACAAGTATGTTTCACTTCCTCAATCATCTAGTGTATCTCTTCCATAGTTCATAACAAGCAAACATACTACAATTAGAAAATATGGCATATAGGACAAGAAAATAGACCATAGTTCACCAAACATATGTGATTTCATCATGATTCATATATCATATATGCTTAGTGCTTCATGATTAATGTTTATTGGAATTTATGTGATTCATAATATTTATTGGATGTTAATGAGGTATATGATTTTTTCTTTAAGTCTATATATTTATTTTATATTTTCAAATGTTAGAAATATATATCTATGCATGTTTGGATAAACATGAAAGAAAACATTATCTATATTTCAATGTAGTATAATTTGAACTCAAACATGAATAATGTGGCGTTCACACTAACACACCAGCATAGATCCATCTTAACCCCGCATCTATCAAGCATCAAGAGGGATCAAATCTCTCGAGGTGAAAACCTTTAACCTTTCCTCAAGTTTTGTGTGTAATAGTTGTTATCTGACTTTACTGTTGTTGTTGTTGTTAATTGAGCCAACTTTATTATTATACTTATAACATAACACTTTACACCTCAACCTCTCCCCCATACTAGGTTGTAGAGCGCATCTCGATGCAATAAAATAAACTTGTGGAAATTGACTTGTTAGCCCAAATATTTGCAGAGAACCCAATGTTTCCTTTTGACTTTTAAGACATCATAAGCTTTTGAATTTTGATGACTCACTAAAAGGAGGTTGGGAGGGTCCATTAGGTATGCACTTTGTTTAAAGGTTGAATAATCCTATGATCATGTGTTCTTGTTATGCTCCTTTGTAAGGAAAGTCTAAAATAAGGCACATGTGATGCTTCTGTTTTTATATCAATATTATATGGTCGACTAGTGAAGTTAATGACATGATATTGACTAGATGAAAAGTGTAGAGAGGGCAACCTAATTGTTACCTTCTATATTTTATAATTCCAAGATGTATTCTCAATATTATATGTTTCACAAGAAAACATTCTTCTTTGGACAAGGAAGCTACTTCAACTCCAACATTGGAGGAGACAAGATCTATGGGGTTAAGAAGCTATTGGTTTTTGTGATAAAAGAATTATAAAATTTGATTATTGTTTCTTCAACCCATTGGATGGTTCTAACTTTTTAAGTTTAGAACTTCTAAATGCCTTCAAGAAAATTTCCTAAATTAAGCCTCCACAACCCATAGTTTAAGACCTAACTTTAAAGGACATTCCAAAAAGCTTTTATTGACCTCGGATTTCTAGTGCTTCCAAGAATAACCTTATAATTGTTGAGGCTAGAAACATGAATTTTGATATCATTTTTTATATTGCAAAATGGATACCTAAAAATGGTATTAAGTGTAGGTTACCCCACCGTGAATGGACTACAAGGAGAGTATGTATCAAGTTATGGTTGCCTACCCTAGCCCAATTAAAGTGTTTTAATGTAAAGGGAAAAGATATAGCTACCCTCAAATAAAAGACAAGGAAAAACAACAAGTATTTGAAGAAAATGTTATATTTCCAATTATGATTATAAAGGTACACATGCTACTAGATAGGATGAGGACTATTGAAAGGTATTTTTCCTCCATTAATGTTAATGACGAAAAGAAAAATAATAATACAACAGTCTTATCCTTGAAAATCTAGGCTAGTGAATGTCATAGTGGGAAATAAACTATTATTGATGTCATTCCCCTAGAGTCAATTAGTACTCGGGATGATTCAAACAAAACTATCCACAATGTATTAACCAATTAGCTAATATTTTTCCTTCAGATGATATGCATGATATATTTAGGGAATGGAAACCATGAGGGGTAATAATACATGAGTGTAACCATAAAATTTAGACTCCCTACTTCCATGCTTGATCTTATCCAAAGGTACCTTATGATTCAATGCATTGATCATTTGAAACCCCACATTACCAATGTTGTTGTTGCTTCTCAATCAATAAGAAGGATGTGTTAAAATGGATGGTTATAGAGACTTGTCTAAGGTAGTATCTACCCACCATACATATGAATCAAGTTGTGTTATTCAAGGAAAGGTTGGCTAAAAAATTCTCTACCACTATTTTAGTTTGGGAGCTCTAATCAATTGTTAGACAAAATAGCTTGTGCTGATTTAAATTTTTAAATGTTGAAAAGAATCACAAGGCAATCTAATAGTTATCTATTCATGCACAAAGCATGCACGAGATTGAACACTATCCAAGTTTTCTACCTGGGAGTAGGCATCTTCATCTCACCAAGGAAAGTTGTGAGAGTCAAAGGGGATTTATTATCATCAAATAGTTATGGTTCTAACTAAAAGTAGATCACGAGACTTCTCATTTGTCAATGCTACCACATGATAAACCATTGGTTTCTACAATTGTGTATGTTTGTAGTAATTCTTTTTATTATTTGCATGGAATATATCTGAGTGATTCCTAGATATTGAGGGAACACAACTATAGAGATGATGTGTCTTAACTATAAATTTGTTAGATGGTGATTTCAATCAACTAATTTACTGCAATGAGCATATTTACTAAAGACACAAATTACTTATATAATAGAATTTGAATCCAATCATGTACCTCAACAAACATTGAAGGGGGAGTCTCTTATCAAACATACTTCAACCCATCCTTTGATGTCTTCATATCCCTATGAAGATATGATATCTCCTCCAAATGTGGTAATTGGGTTTTTTCCTTTTTCAAGTGTTCCAAAGATAAAATGACATTCAAATAATTTTTTTGACTATGTTTTTACCCATAACGAATTTGAAACATGAAGTAAATAGACTCTCACATTACAGATAACTATTGTTTACTTTCAACTCACAAAACTACAAACTTTATCAATGTAAAAATAAATTATTGTGGTAGCAAGAAATGAAATAAAATATATTTCACCATCTGTTATTCCCAACACCAACAACCCTCCATTTTCTTGAAATTTACTTGCAAAGCCTCTCCAAGAAAATTGAGCCCCTTTATTTTTCAACTTTGAAATCTCTTCAACTTGTATCTTCTTAATGGTTCCTCCTCCCACTCTAAGCATGCTCTTCAAGCTTTGTATACACTCTAGAACTTCTTTTGGAGAAGATACTTTGTAAATGAATATTGAGAAGTCCTCAGGGCCATTTTTATGAAAGGGGAAACAACTTGCATGTGTTGTTGTTTTGTTGTGAACTATTTCATACGAAATGTATGGTGTTCACATGAAATGTAAGGATTTGTTTGCTTATACACTAATCTAACGTAATCTATATCTCTTTCACAGTTTTTGTGTTCCTCTTTATCTTTTCCTGACATCTGTATATGAGTTATGTTGTATGCGATTAATATAGTTTGGACTTTTCTGGTTATATATTTTGCATGCATATGTTTCTAACTTTGCATCTTCATTACAACTATCTGGGTGAAGTTTCTAGCAAGGTTTAGTTTCAACTCATTTGGTTACAATGACTCACTCCTGGCTAGGATAGGATAGATTAGAATAGGAATAAATTAGATATTTTTTATACATAGTCTTCATCTACATCTTTACAATACGTGGTTTGGCCCTATCATTACATTTTTCGTCACATAATCATCCATATTCACCCCTCGTAACCAGAAATGGCATCCAGTCCAGAAATTGGATAGGTTTCCTAAACCAAACGATGCACAGTATAATTGGGACTTTGTACCATGGAGTACCCCTTACTATTGTTGGGCCATTCAGACTCATCAACAGAATTGGTGCTAGAAGGAGGGCCAACTTGTATGGCTTACATAAATTCTTTTCATAATCATGGTTAGTCCTATGAAAGCAACCACGTTTCACCTCTTTTCCCACATAGCAATCCTGAACAGGAAGTTACCTTTCAAGATACAAATTTTCCATTTGAAAGTGCCACTGGAAGTCCCGAAACCCATACGAAAACTTGGTTTAGTGTATCACACGAAGAGTTCATCGAAACACGTCATATCACTCGCGCTTACGCTAAATTACTTGGTCGGCTACCAACATCTTCATGGCTCCCAAGGAGGAAATATACACGTGTAAGATGACCAAATAATCATCCCAATATTCTTGTCGATTCCATAGAAGATCTCATTGAAACTACATTCCATGAAGTACCCGTACCTTTGAGCCAACTTCTTCCTACCCCTTGCGAATTTGAACGCAAAGTTGATGGTGGAAACCCAAAAATTAATCTTGAATAGATCATGGGTGACCATCGGGAGAGAAGGGAAGTAATATCACCATGGTTTTCCGAAGGAGCTATGAATTAAGCTGAGCCCTTATAAGAGATGCCTAGAAAACCTGAAAAGATCCTTCCCAAATTTGACCCTGGTAGACCTGGCTCGCCAGAAGATCACATAAAAAAATTATTTTTAGCCTTCCGTCTTCTGAATGTTCAACACGAAGATGTGGTATGTAGGTTGTTTCCTTACACCTTATAGAACAAAGCTTCTACATGGTGTTTCAATTTAACCCCTAGTTCCATAACTAGTTAGGAAGATTTTGAGAAGGCTTTTATCAGAAAATTTGGTGAGCGGAAAACCACCGCATCCTTATATAAGGAGTTGGGCGCAATATTCCTGATACAATATATTGTGCAGAATAGAAAATATCTAGTATGAAATGACAGAATAATAATGATATATCCAGAAAAGTATTAGAAGAACACCAGAATAACACCAGAATAATCACCAGGAAGATAAAATTTATTATGATAGCAATGTTCACTTGCCTCTTCGAGGGGGAAACCTCCAGCAGAGAAGAGCTCTATTACAATAATCTCGAAGAAAAAATATCCAGTGCCTCCTACTCTTATTTATACTAATTCTACCTTCTAAGGAAACTTGTAGATGAAGATCTTTCTAGCGAAAGCTTCTATTAGGTCTTCTTACATTGATTTATTCTTCTTTATTTATTAGGCCTTATTAAATAATATCAGCCTTTATTATATAGAAAACATATCCTACTAACTAGTGACCCATGGAGAGGGGTTAGGATCGTATCCTAACATGCCCTCCCCCTTCAAAAGTAGCCTTGTCATCAAGGCTGCAGTTGCGGAAACTGTTGAAGTATGGTCGCGGGTTCCCAGGTCGCCTCCTCTGGTGTTGTGTCCTTCCACTTGATCAACACTTCCTTGATAGTGTGGCCACACAACAGACGTTCACAATTATTGGGGACTATTTTTGGTTGGAGCCACAGGGACCCTTCGTCATCTAATTCTGGCAGGATGTTTTGGACTCTGCAATTCTGTCCCACCACTTTCTTCAGATAGGAAACATGGAACACCAGATGGATTTTGGAAATAGTAGGAAGGGCCAATTTGTAATCTACAAAACCAATACGCTCGATGATCTGGTAGGGTCCATAAAAATCTACCATAAAACTTAGGTGACAATTTGTGATGTCCCTGAGCTTTGAGAGATGTTTTCTTATAAGGTTGGAGTCAAAGAAACACCTGATCACCTTCCTGAAAAACCCTTTCTGAACAATGTTGGTATGCATGTTGCTTCATGCGATTTTGGGCCATGTGGAGGTTATCCTTCAGAGATGCTAGAGTGGTTGTACAACCTTGCAACATTGTATCAATATATTGGACCTTGGATGTGCCAGGAAGAGAGGTAATGATTGTTGGTGGCCTTTGGCCATACACCGCTTCATATGGGGTCATTTTAGTGGTCGTATGATAGGAATTATTGTACCACCATTCTGCCAACGGAACCCACTGCACCCACTGGTGTTGTTTGTCTGAAGAAAAACAACACAAGTAGGTTTCCAAACATTTGTTGACTACTTCCATTTGGTCATCAGACTAGGGGTGATAAGTTGTGTTCATGTTCAGTTGGGTGCCCTGCAATTTAAACAGCTCTTCCCAAAATCTACTGGTGAAAGTTGTGTCATGATCAAAGAAAATAGAGGTGGGCATTCCATGTATATTGAAAATATGAGCAAGGAAGACTTGTGCTACGAGTGTCAGTGTGAAAGTGTGAGGTAAGGGACAAAAATGAGAATACTTGGAGAGGTGGTCAACCACCACCATGATGACATACTTGTTCCCAGATTTAGGAAGGCCCACTATAAAAACCATGGAGATTTTTGTCCATGGAGAATATGGAATGGGTAAGGGTTGTAGGATGCCTGGAGACTTGATGGTTTCACCTTTATTACATTGGCACACCTCAAATTATGTGACAAATTGAAGTATATCCTTCTTCATGCCTGCCAAAAAAAAGAAGGATAAGCATGAGCATATGTATTTTGGAAGCTTGAATGACCCACTATAGCTAAGGAGTGCAACTCATTTAAGAGCTTGGGCTTGAGTGATGAGGAGGGTTAGAGAACCAGACAATCCTTATATCGAAGAATATTATCCTGCCAAGTGTATCCAGTTGGAGGATTACGATCCTATTGAAGACACTGAATTAATTTGGAGGTAGTATGGTGTGTTAGCCACTCTTGGCGAACTTCTTCAATCCAATCAGAGGCTGGTAAGGATAAATTAAAGATGGATTCGTCCTCCTCATGTTGTCTTGACAATGCATTTACTACTATGTTATATTTTCCCTTTTTATATATGATTTAATAATCATAACCCAACAATAATACAATTTTTCACGAAAAAGCTATGAGCTCTGAAGCTAGGGTTTAGGCACTGATAGCTGCAGAGGACTGCGCCCACAAGATGACGGCCCCGCAGGGGCTCGCGCATAGCCAGGGGGGCGCCGAATGGTGTCTCCTACAGTCGAGTCACGGCTAATGAAGATCCGACAACCAGAGTGAAGAGGCCGACCTTTGAAACACCTCCAGATATGCGTTCGCAGCTGCTGGTCGAAGGGACATTTAAGGATCGGGACACGGATATGGATACAGCTAAGGAAAGCATCTCTGCAAGCGCCTCGGCCCCTTGGATCCCCGGTAAGTGCATCCCGCAAGCACCACAAGCCCCAAAATACGTCATAAACTCGCCTCGTATAGAGGAACAGAAACAATACATGAGAGATAATGCCCTGGTAGGAAAGTTTCTAGGGATATGGCCCTCGGAGTGAGATCTGGTCAAATGGATACAGTACTGGTGGAAACCAAAAGGTCATTATGATCTCCAACTAGGATCGAAGGGTTTCTTCACGATCATCCTCCACAATCTCGAAGACAGAAACCATATCTTTGATGGAGGGCCCTATTTTTACAACTCGGCGGGACTCTTCTTAAGATTCTGGACAGAAAAGTTCAGCCCCAAAAAGGAGGACTTCACCCATGCGCCGGTCTGGATCAGGCTGTATTCTCTTCCCCAGGAATTCTGGTTGGAGGAAGTTCTAGCTGGCATAGGCAACACCATTGGTATTTATGTTAAGTCCTCCGAAGCAACTAAGCAGAGACGCTACACATCATATGCAAGAATATGTGTTTATTTGAACATAGCCAAGCCGCTTCCGAGGTCTATTACGCTGGAGTACCATGATGAAGATTGGACTCAAACCATCGATTACAAACATATTCCCTTCCGCTGCCGGAAGTGCCACGAGCATGGACATCTCTTCAGGGAATGCCCGCTCAATGTGACTCACAAGGAAGGGATTTCAGAAAACGGCAAGGACAAGGAAGGATTCACACAACAGGCAGGGCGAAGACGACAGGGAGGCAGAAAGCAACCGGCTCAGGTAAGTAAAGATCCTTCCACCAACAATAAGTTTGCAATTTTACAAGATAACCCAGAAGAATTTTCAAACCCAACACATATGAATCCCCCGCTCCAACATACGACATCTCAAACTAAGAACCCAGAGGGTGAAAAACCAACGAAGAGTAAGGAGTCGGAACCTCCCCCCATGGGCCCGCTGAGGGAACCGCCTGAGCTGCAGGAGATAGATGATGGGGATGAGGAAATGGAGGTGGAAGAACAGGACCTAGCGGGAGTGGATTTGGAGCACCTTGAGCATGCCTATAGACATCAAAAAATTTATACTATACCCAGGGACCAACTCATGAAGGTGCACAAAGTGTTCCTCAACTCCTCTGCGGGCTCCTCAGCCTGAGCAAGCAAAGCACTAGGCATCCAGGGTAGTCAGACAAAAAACCAAAATAAAGCTCAAAAGGATGAGAAAAAACGAGGAAGGAAATCAACAAATAAGCTCATACAGGAAATTGGAAGCTTTATGGTAAATTTAGGGCAGATTCACCTGATCTCGGATAGCTTCCCCCCTCTCCCCCCCCCTCAGTCATCATGAAAATCATATCTTGGAACATCATAGGCCTCAACGAACGTAGCAAGCAGAAACTACTACAAGATCTGATCATAGCAGAAGTACCGGATGTTGTGATGTTACAGGAAACAAAATGTACCTCAGAAGACATTAATAGACTACTCCCTTATTACTGGAAGCAAGGAGGAGTGGTCTCAATTGATGCCGCAGGAACGGCTGGAGGATTGGCTATCCTCTGGAACACCAACACTGTCCTGCTGGAAAAATTTTGTACCACCAGATGGTCTATAACAGCCGATTATAGGCTCATTGGCTCTGACAAACCAGGACATCTAACAAGCATCTATGGACTGACCACTCCAAGAGACAAATAGGCCTTCCTCAGAAGCCTAAGTTACTTGTCCAGCCTCACACAATACCACAGATGGATAGTGGGGGGCGACTTTAATATCATCCACAGCCTGGAGGAAAAAAAGGAGGATCACGCCGACTGGATCGAGACTCCGGTGACTTCAACAGTTTAATAGATGACCTTCGGCTAATTGACTTAGAGGATAATAATGGCATTCACACATGGTCCAACAGAGGAACAGGACTGCACCAGATTGCTTGCAAACTAGACCGCTTCCTTGTGTCGGAGCCCCTCATGATGGACGACACTGCAATGGAGTCTAGTATCTTAAATCGCATCGGATCGGACCACTGGCCCATACAGTTATGGTTGGATGTCCCAGCCACTCTGGGAAAGAAACCCTTCCATTTTGAACAATTTTGGCTAGACCATCCAGACTTCCAAGCAAATATACAAGGATGGTGGAAGGAGGCAAAAATTTCCTATGGATCTAAGATGTATAGGTTCCAACAAAAGCTGAAGAATCTCAAACAAACGCTAAAGTTCTGGAACAAGCACACTTTCGACAACATCTTTGACTCCCAAAAACATCTCACGGAGCAAATGGCAGAGATTCAGTGCATCATAAGAGAGCAAGGACTCACAGAGGAGCTCAGAAGCCAGGAACTCAAAGTGAACCAACAGATCGCAGAAAGGAAAAGACAGGAAGAGATCCTGTGGAAACATAAGTCGCGTATACAGTGGCTCAAGGAAGGGGAACGCAACACTAAATTCTTCCACCGAACTACTATCCAGAGAAGGCAATCCAACAAGATCACACATCTCATCTCAGACGAGGGGGAGACTCTACACTCCCATGCTAACCTGGAAACAAATTTGGTTGAATACTTCCAAGACCTTCTCACGGAACCCATTACAGACAGACATGAAGCAATCAATAAGATTACAAGGCACGTGCCTGCCCTTGTGACTCAGGAACAAAATGCAGTCCTCCTTAGACCCTTCACCATCGAGGAAGTAGATCAAGCGCTCCAAGATACCCCCAAATACAAGGCCCCGGGCCCAGATGGTTTCACTAGCGATTTCTTCCACTATTTTTGGCCGATGATTCGAACAGAGGTCTGGGAAATCCTGGAAGACGCAAGGATCACGGGAAAGGTCCTCCGGGCTTTCAATGCAACTTTTCTTGCCCTTATCCCCAAAGAGGGGTAGGCGAATAGACCCAAGCAATACAGGCCTATAGCCCTCTGTAACGTCATCTACAAACTCCTCACAAAAGTCATCGCCCACAGACTCAAGCCGATCCTACCAACAATCATATCCCCAGAGCAATCGGGGTATGTCGAGGGCAGACAAATCCTGGATAGCATCATTTTGGCGCATGAGGTAATTCACTCCTTGCAGAAAACCAAAACCCCAGGGATGCTTCTAAAGCTGGACATATCAAAAGCCTTTGATAAGCTTAGCTGGGAATATATGAAAGCAATGCTTATAGCTTTTGGCTTCGATCAAAACTGGGTTACTTGGATTTTAAATCTAACCTCCTCGACCTTCTTTTCCTTGCTCATCAATGGGGTACCCTCGAAACCCTTCTCCCCTTCAAGAGGAATTAGACAGGGAGACCCCCTGTCTCCTTTCCTCTTCATCATCATGGCAGAACGACTTAGCAGAACTATCCACGCTGCTCTGGAAAAAAATCTACTGACTGGTCTACCTTTGCATGGCATCTCCCCGCCTATCTCTCATAGCCAATTCGTGGATGACACCCTCTTGATGGGCAGCCCGACTTCTCGAGAAGCCAACTCACTCAAGGAGATTCTCCAAACCTTTTCTGATGCTTCAGGTCTAGAATGCAACAAGGATAAGTCTCAAATGTTCTTTTTCAATATGCCCCCTCCGATCCAACATCATATCTCGGAGATCCTAGGTTTCAACAGAAGCTCCCTTCAGTCCAAATATCTAGGCTTACCCCTGATTGACAACGCCCTCAGAAAATCCTCTTGGGAGAACCTTCTCTCTTCTTTCTCCAAGCGGCTCTCCTCCTGGACCTTTAGAGCTTTAAATCTGCCCAGCCGTCTCATTCTGCTTAAAGCCGTCCTTCAAGCCCTCCCGATCTATGCTTTTTCTGTGCTAACAACCCCCAGATTTGTTCTCAACACCATCAAATGCTTGCAAAGAAATTTCCTTTGGCAAGGCCTTAAAAAAGAAAAGAAGATTGCTTTAGTCAGCTGGGAAAAGATCTGTAGGCCTAAGGAACAGGGGGGACTGGGTATAAGAGATCCGTCTATAATGAACAAGGTCCTTAGCGCTAAAATTTGGTGGCGCTGGTTAAAAAACCCCACAGATCTTTGGGATAAATTATGGAGGAAGAAATATGCCCCTAACACAACAGATAATAACCTGATTCGATGGAATGGGGATAACACTGGCTCCTTAATATGGACAGCGGCCAAGCAGAATAGGCAGATTGTCACTCAGCATGTGTTTTGGGAGATAGGAAATGGGGAAACGGCTTTGTTCTCGCAAGATTCCTGGCAACAATGGCCAGCCTTAAACGCTGAGGAGTGGGCCCGTGAAATTTGCGCCCAGGCTACAGGCATGGGCCTAACAAAGGTAGCGGACTACTGGCAGAACAACCACATTGGGGACACCTGGAGCTGTTGGCACCTAGATCGGGCGCGAATTAACTTGGCGCTGCATATCGATCTAGTACCTCTTCAAGAAACGCTGGATAAGAGGAAAGTTCCTATATGCACTGGTGAAGACATACTTAGGTGGGGTTACAAACCACAGGGCTCCTTCACTGCGCAGGAAGCCTATCAAATTAAGACTAAGTCAGACCACACCACAGACACGAAGATTTGGGGGAAAATTTGGAATCTGAAGCACTGGCCGAAAATCACCCTTTTTCTCTGGCTAGTCTTACACTCCAGCATTCTCACCTGGGACAATATCCTGAAGAGGGGGTTTGTTGGACCCTCTATCTGCACCCTTTGTGGAGAGGCAGAGGAAACCTTGAATCACCTTCTCAATACTTGCCCTTACACAACACAAGTCTGGGATCAAGTAGCGATAATCATGCGCACCTCGGATTGACTCAGAGATAGTGTCATCAAAACTCTTTTAAATTGGAGGGATCAGGCTTTTATCTCTCCCTACCTCAACAGAGTTTGGCAGCTCTTACCTGGCTTTGTCCTCTGGAAAATTTGGAAAGAACGAAACAGGAGAATCTTCAGAAATAAGGCTCACCCTTGGGGTCACTGTTGGCATCAATGCCAACGCAACCTCTTGGAAACTCTCCATCTTAGACTTTGGTCAGATGCCGACTTAGCTTGCTCTCCCTCCGAGCTCCCTTTCCTACGGCACTGGACTCCTCTTCCTCCCTCTCAGACGCCCTCCTCCCCCCCTCCCACCCCACATCCAAGTAGCCCTTCCCTTTGGTCTCCACCCCCAAAAGATTTCCTCAAACTCAATTTTGACGGAGCGTCTAAAAGCAATCCGGGAGATGCAGGCTATGGAGTGGTCTTCCGTAATCATCTTGGACACATTTTAGCAATAGGAGCAGGCCCCCTTGGGCATTCCACGAATAATGCAGCAGAACTCTGGGGCCTTATTAACGGTTTGCAAATGGCCTCCCAGAATAATTATACAAAGCTCATCGTCGAAGGGGACTCTCAGGTCATCATTGGCTTGCTGCGCAGACTCCTGCATGGGGTCAACCCAGACATCATCTCGCCAAGATGGAGTCTTACACATGGCTTGCAGCTCATTGTAGGTCTGTTTCATTCTCAACAGGTGATCATCCCTACACACATCAGAAGGAAGGCGAACTAGGTTGCGAATGAATTGGCTAATGTGGGCATTGATTGGAGAGGACCAGACCTCCAATGCTTTTCTGCCCAGAACCCAGATCATCCTATCCTCCAGCAGTGTTGTCGAAAAGCTGGCTCAGTAGATGTTTCCCCGGATGGGGTGTTAGTGGGTTCCTCATGGCGACGGATGGGAGAGGACACAGTCCGATGCGACACAGAGCCATGTGATGGGCTCGTGTCGCAGGCTCGTGCCGTCCCGGACGATTAATTGCATTTAAGTCACGGTAATGGTCGAGGTAATGAGCATTTATGCCACCCTTTTCTCCTCCGCAGTTTGTTCTATGGCTTGGCTCGTCATTTTGGTCATTACACCCTGTATGCGGTCTGAGGGGCTCCTCCCTTCACGGCGCAAACAAGACCAGGCTCGCTCAACTGTTGTCTCCATAGTTTTTCTGCACCTCTGGTTTAACCTCGTCCAAACCCGCCCACCTGCACACATGAAAGAATGTCCTAGAGGAAGGCCGAAGAGGGGCTCCCCCTGGAAGCCCCGTCGACCTCTGGTCTTGCCTTCAGTCTCCCCTTCGACCTGTCCATCCTCCCATCCTCAAACTCCGTCCACAGCTGCCACCCCACCAACTTCGCAGTCTAAGCTTCTTCACTCCACGGCCACCCCGCCACCTTCGCAGTCTATGCTTCTTCACTCCATGGCCACTATCCCACGAGGGTTGGCCCAGATTCTGCGATGCCCTCAGGACCCCCGAATGCAATTCACAGCGATAATATCTTTCCCTGGACCCTCGAGCAAATTGAGTAGTGCACCACCGGCATATAGTGACTCTAAACGAGAGCGCCTCCAACCCACGGCCCACCTCGACAGCGAGCACTTCAGAGATCGACTGGTCATCCTGTATGACTTAGTTTTTGAGCTTAGGAAGGAGGTCGCAGACCTCAAGTATCGTCTGCAGACTACAGAAGAAAATGTAGCGACCTTCCTTCATCTCCTCTCGACTATGCACTCTGAGCTCTCCTCGGACCCAGCTGAATTTTCTCCAGGGGAGGTACCTGATGTTGTTATAGGTGAAGGAAGGGATAGAAGGCAGTGACCAGCAGAAGCGAAGCAGGAGGACGTGGAACGAAGAGGCCAAGCTGAGGAAACAGAGCGTGACGAGCAAAAGGAAAAGTGTTGGGACGACCACCCGACGTATATCGAAGAAGAACCGTGGACAGAGGACCTTCACGCCACGTGGATAGGCTATTCGCCAGGTGTTTACCTCTTTAGTGCTATTTGACAAGTTTTCTTAGGTTCATATTTTAGATGACAGTCAGTATGAACTTTGTTTTTCTACTGGTCCAGTGACAATCTTAAACTCCTGAATTGGGGGTTGGTTGGACTGGTTTCCCCTCTGTTGGGGCAGTCCAGTAACTGCAGCCAGTATGTTGTTGTATTTTGACACTTTTATCAGCTTTAGTAGGATCTCAATATAACATATACTCTTATTTACAAAAAAAATAATCATAACCCAACATTTTTGTCAGCCACTTATTTTGTTCTAGGGATGATAGTCATTGCTCCAAAAAATATTTCAGGCTATGGTGATCTGTTTTAATTTGAAAATGATGTCCCAAGAGATATGGTCGTCATATGTGCATCGCATGAAGAATGGCCATCATTTATTTTTCATACGTAGATCGACCCATATTGCGACCACTCAACGCTTGGCTAGTAATGCCAAGGGTCAATCGTCTTGGGTGAGCACTGCACTTATACCCGTGTCAGAAGCATCTGATTCCACCACAAAGGTTTTGTTGAAGTTAGGAGTTGCTAGGACAGGGGTAGTGCACATGGCCTTCTTTAACTCTGTGAAGGATTTCTCAACAACATGTGTCCAATGAAATGCATTCTTGTTAAGGAGGTCAGTCAAGGGCTTAGAAAATTTGCCAAAATGGTTGAAAAAAATCTTGTAATAGTCGGTGAGGCCAAGAATACCCCTTAGGCACTTTAAGGTCATTGGGTGCAACCATTCTCTCATAGCTTGTATCTTTTTGGGGTCCACTTTTACCCCATCTCTGCTGACAATGTGCACCAAGTATTCCACTTCGTTGGTGCCAAATGAACATTTGGTCTTTTTGACAAAAAATGGTTTTCCTGCAGTAAGTGAAGGACTTTTTCCACATGAAGAAGATGGCTATCCCAAGTGTGGCTATAAATGCGGATTTCGTCAAAGAAAACCAAGACAAACTTCTGAAGGTAAGGTTTCAATAGCTTGTTCATGAGAATTTGGAAGGTGGATGGAGCATTACAAAGGCCAAAAGGCATGACCAAGAATTCATAATGTCCCTCATGAGTTATGAAAGTAGTTTTCGGAATATTTGCCTCCTTCATTTAGATTTGGTGATAACTGGAACAAAGGTCTAATTTGGTGAATACACATGCACCTTGTAGTTCATCCAACAAATCATCAATGATAGGAATGGGAAATTTATCTTTGATGGTCAGTTTATTCAAGGCATGAAAATCAAGGCGCATGCACCAAGTACCTTCTTTGTTTAAAACCATCACCATTGGTAAAGAATATGGGAAAGTACTAAGGCGAATTACCCCTGCCTCTAGTAATTCTTGTCCCATATTTTCTATTTCATTTTTTATGAGCGAAGGGATATCTGTAGGGATGTACATTGGGGGGTTGACTGCCCAGAAGAAGAGGGATTCTATGATCATGCTCAACCTTAGAAGGAGGTAAGGTTGAAGGAATCTCAAATATCTTAGGGTACTTGTCCAAGATGAGTTGCAGGCTAAGAGGAACTACCTGAGAGGCTTGCTCAGTGACCTAGATGGAATTAAATTGAGCAATAACACCATGGT
This sequence comes from Picea engelmannii, assembly GCA_009831015.1. Classification (NCBI taxonomy): domain Eukaryota; kingdom Viridiplantae; phylum Streptophyta; class Pinopsida; order Pinales; family Pinaceae; genus Picea; species Picea engelmannii. Next base: position 90,124 of record ML786614.1, read on the forward strand.
GGAATTTCTTCAAGAGTTTTTCCATCCTATGAGAGATGATGATTTTAGGAGAGCCCACTTGGAGACCCCTAAGACTATATGGGTGAGCTTCTTAGGTGAAGCTCGTATATAATTCTTGATAATCCATTGTGATCGGCCCTAGAGTGTGAATCCATTCCACACCTAATACAATATCACAACCACCCATGGAAATAGATAACATGTGGTTTTTCAGATGGTAATCACCCATTTGGAGTTTGAAATTATCACAGCATCCCCCACACTTCATAATACCACCATTAGCAATGAGGATTTGAAAATTAGAAAGAGGGTGGACAAAGAAATGGATCTCATCAGTGAGCCTGTGATGAATACAATTATGGGTGCTACCACTATCAATCAACACCACAACTAGCCTATGTTTAATGTAGCCCTTGATATTCAATGTCTGTGGGGCCAAAATACCTGAGAGTGCATGAAGCAAGATGACCAGGTCCACAGATTCCATCGGCGTGACAACTAGATCTTCAACGAGATCACTTGGTTGAGTTGCCTCTTCGTATGAAACCTCATCTGATGGGATGTCGGCATAGGAAGAGGAAGTTGAGGCATCAATATGGAAGAAATTTGTTCTCTACATTTATGCCCTAGTGCATAATTTTCATCACAATAGTAGAAAAGGCCTTGCTTGCGACGTTCTGCCTTTTCGACAGGAGAGACCTTTTGGACCTTCAAAGTTTGGGTTGGAGTAGGGGTAGCCCCTGAGCAAGGATGGGTGGTAAATGGATCCTTCAGGGATGGCGCTTGGAGGATGGTATTTGCTTCCTTGGATAATTGACATGCCTCCAACCAAGTAGTAGGATGATGCATGTTCACATGAGGCTTGATAGCTTCTTTTAGACCGCTAATAAAACATTAAAGGTAAAATTCATCAGATAAGCCCTCGGTACAGATAGCCAACTATTCAAATGTGGTGATGAAGTTTGTGACAGATCTAGTTTGGCTCAACTTAGTGAGTCGGCCCATAAATTGTGATTCCCTATCAAAATGGGGACAAACTTCTTTGGAGAACATGTTCCACTTGGGAGGTCCTGGATAACATTTCTTATGCCATTGCCACCACTGCCAACATTTTTGATCCAAATAAAAAACCCCTACATGGAGTTTGGTCTCATCATATCAAATAACATGAAGGGAGAAGTATTCTTTCCATTTGAGAAACCCGCTCGACCGATTTTGAACCATCAAATTTATGCATGTCAACTTTGGGCACCTTATTCCAAGAAGGTGGAGAACCCCAAGGGGAGTGGGAGGATTGAGTCTTTTCATAATGAGAAGACTAAAGTTCTTCTGGGTTTGGCTCAACATTCTTACCCCTAAAGAGTTGCACCAATTTTTTGACTTGCTGTTCAAGGGTTGTGGAAAATTCATTGCAGAGGGAAGTCATGTTGTTGTCAATTTGTTGTCCCAAGTGGGACATTATATCCTCCAAGTTTTCTTGGGACTGAGAGCGAGTGATAGGCATGGTGAAGGCTTAGGTAGCAACATAGGTGTCATGATGGGGAAAAAATGGGCTTAAAAATGATAGGTACCTGGTTGATCAAGACAAAGAGAAGAATCTAATGGGATAGGTCTCAAGAAAGGCGTCCTAGAGGGGGTTGGGTCCGCAGGAAAAAAAGGCTTAAAATTGAAGGGTACCTCTACGATCAGAATGAAGAGATGAATTTAATTGGCTAGGTCACTAATAAGGGTGTTGAAAGGCCCAGACTTTTTTTTTTGTTTTAAACTCCCATGGAGTTATACTTTGAACTGAATAATAATGGAGAGGCGAAATGCCCAAATTATTAACAGGACAAAAGATTTAGTAATTTTGCAACCACAATGCAGATGGCAAGGTTGCACTGCAATAGATCTTGTATTTTCTTTCTCTATTTTGTTCCCATGGGTTAGGGTTTGTAGGGAATCTACAGTTAATGGTTTTCCCTGTGCTATAGCTCTCTTATATACGTGTGGGGTCCAAAAGTAGTACTCGGCCCAATATTTGAGGGAACCAACTAAGGAGGCTAGATCGTACCCTTAGCCATACTACCCAACTAACCATGTACTAAAGAGTGACTTCCCGAGTGTTGTTCTCAGTGATATCATAGCAGTCAGGTGACCGATCGGTTTATCTACGAAGGGCTTCAGGATGCCTAGGCCGATCCGTATACAGGTGGTGTATGATGCGCTACCACTCGAAGGGGTACCAATAGGGGTTACAAGGGTGGCCAACATATGTGCGCTTAAGAACCACTTGTATTTTTTTTTTGTATGACTCCTCGGCCGCGGGTTTATGCGTGTAACGACATATCTTTGTAGCTTAAAGACGTCAGAATACGTCTCTACCCTGAAAAAATTTAGCCCACAAGTCTTTCCCTAGAAAGAGATTTGATACCGCTTAAAATATTCATGAAACAATATATTATGCTGAACATAAAATATCTAACAAGAAATGACAAAATAATAATGATATATCCAAAAAAGTATCAGAAGAAAACCAGAATAATCACCAGGAAGAGAAACTTTATTATGATAGAAATGTTCACTTGCCTCTTCGAGGGGGAAACCTCCAGCGGAGCACAGATCTATTACAATAATCTCCAAGACAAAATATCCAATGCCTCATACTCTTATTTATACTAATTCTAAGGAAACTTCTAGAGGAAGATATTTCTAGAATTGGAATCTTCTATTAGGTCTTCTTACATTGACTTATTCTTCTTTATTTACTAGGCCTTATTAACTAATGTCATTTGTTATTAAATAGAAAACATATCCTACTAACTAATGACCCATGGAGAGGGGTTAGGATCAGATCCTGACATTGGGAGCCATTAAAATGGACAAAAGAGAGAAAGTGAAGGAATTCAACCAACGATTCACTACAATCCTCACTAAGTTTACTGTTGAAACAACTCCATCACAATCCTTAGCTATTGAATAATACACTTCGGCTATAGTTCCTTCTATAGGAATATTTGTCAAGCAAGCTCATAGGAACAATTTGGCTCTCAATTTCGATGAAGTTGAAACAATTGAGAAAGAATTATACTCTTACGATAATCACCCATACTCCAGAGAAACCAATTCGGCTGGAAATCACCCTCTATTGTTGACAAAACCTCCTTAGAAGGAACCAAGGGATATCGATAGTGTAGTCAAGTTAGTGAGGAAGTGGTCCAATGAAGTTGTAGATCTCAAGAAAAATGTTGGAGAAGGACCTTCAAGAAATAGACCTTTCCGTCCATTCTTCAGGAGGAGTGACAACCAACACAAACCACCTAAATCACCACAACTCACGTTGAATCTAGATACCTTTGGGAGTGACAAATTCTTCCCATACCACCAACAAAACCGCTCTGAGAAAACTTGTCCCCGATGGGTTAACTCCGTGACCTATTTTATTAATCAGTTATTAGATCAGCATAGTTTAAATGATGAACAACCCAATTAAACAGGAAGTGATGAAGCCATCGAGGAGACTTCTCAGGAGTCTGTTATTTCCCTATGGTATTGGTGTATCAATTCAAACGATGAACAAATTGAGAAATATTTGATCGGAGATACACCTATTATAAATGTCCCCCCCAAAGATTACAATCTACCCACAAAAGCATTTTCCCAAGTACCTCTTCGCCCCCAACAACCAACGTCCTTCTCAGGAAAATCACCCCCCCATCGTAACTTCGAAACCAAGAACCCAAAATCCAACTACTACCAGTGAGAAGTCTAACATGATTTTTGTTTCCAATAACAACAAACCTAATACATCGAACCCAGTGACAAACAACGCTAAACCTAGTAATCCAACAGCCAAAAACAAAGCTAAGAATCCACTTCCAAGTACAACAACAAAATAAATATAGACATGCACTTTAGAGTATAATATTATTGAGGAAATGAAGAAGACTAAATGCAACATTTCCATGTATGATATATGCACACTGCCACAACAACATGATCTCCTCATTGATACGTTCAACTCTCAGAATAAAACCACAGTTGGAGTTGACAACAGTCCCAAGACTACAGAAACAAGAGAAATATATAATGTTGAGATCAAAAATGCCATCAACGCAGCAAGCATAGACTCTTATTCGAGGTCCCAAATTCCTCCTTTTCTACTTACGTATGGAATCTTTAATTTCAATGTACACAATTGTTTGGTAGATTCTAGTGCTTCTTCCAACATCATGCCCTATTTGATATGTCAAAGAATAAACGTCGTCCCACAACTGACCACCACAAGAATCCTACAATTAGATAGGTCTAATGTAAAAGTCAGAGGAGAACTAAAATATGTACAGGTTGTATTAGCCTCGTACCCAAAGGTTCATCGGGTGATTGACATTGTTATTGTTGACATTCCTGACAACTATGGTTTGTTGTTAAGCAAGAATTGGTTCGCCAAACTCCAAGTTTATTTTTCTATGGATTGGTCCCACCTATGGCTACCATAAAAAGGTAAACCCAATCAGATTCGTGTAAATAGTGAAGCTCATATGAAACATACAGTAACAAAATTAGAAGATAAAAATGAACATATCATCTTTGCACACTCTATTTTGGGAAATTATTTCTTAGAGACTGACCATGGTTGTTATAAAACACATACATCTGAAATGCACACAGACTGTAATGTACCTAGGGAGGTAATATGGGGGGTAATATGGGAGGTACCCCCCATATTACCTCCCTAGGTACATTACATAGACACCCAATCTGAGCTCCTTCCATGCGATCAAACTAATGATAATGCATGTATAATATTAAAAGAATTAGGCTATTGTATTATTAATCCACCTGTATATATTGACATTTGGACTATGTTTTTTTACGGCTCCAAATCCCAACATGGATTTGGAGCAGGATGTATCGTCATCGATCCATGCCAATGCAAAATGCCCATATCCTACCAATTGGAATTTGAATGCACCAATAACACCGCAAAATATGAATCCTGTTGGATCATGTTGTCATTGATGCCAATGGTTTGATTGATTGATGTCATTGATTGATGTCAAGTGATTGATTGATGTCAAAGGATTGATTGATTGATGATTGATGTAATATAATATGTATTGTCCTTGATGAGAATGC
>ML786614.1:97715-125048 GCA_009831015.1 Picea engelmannii
ACTGTGTATGTGTATGATTGTTCATTTGTTCATTGCTTATTTACTCTGCAGTTATTGGATAATAATGCTTCATTGATATAACACTTGGATTATATGGTTAAATTGCTCTATTACTGATTCACCCCCCCTCTCAGTAATCCAACCATATTACCTAGGGAGGTAATATGGGGGGTAATATGGGAGGTACCTCCCATATTACCTCCCTAGGTACATTACATAGACACCCAATCTGAGCTCCTTCCATGCGATCAAACTAATGATAATGCATGTATAATATTAAAAGAATTAGGCTATTGTATTATTAATCCACCTGTATATATTGACATTTGGACTATGTTTTTTTACGGCTCCAAATCCCAACATGGAGTTGGAGCAGGATGTATCATCATCGATCCATGCCAATGCAAAATGCCCATATCCTACCAATTGGAATTTGAATGCACCAATAACACCACAAAATATGAATCCTTGGTCCAAGGTTTGAAGAAAGCCATTGACCTTAAGGTAAAATGATTACAGGTGTCGGGTGATTCGAAAATAATCGTCTGACGGGTAAGAAACACTATTCACGGATTGTCTCTGCATCTAAGGGGTTACCAACAACAGGTATGGGATTTACTTTATTCTTTCGAATATTTTAAATATTGAATCTATACCTCGCTTCCAGAACGTCGTTGCAGACATTTTGGCAAATGCATATTCTAAATATACACCCCTTAACAATGGTTTCTTTGTTGAAATAATGTATAGGCCTTCCGTATCAGATAACATCACGAACTAGAGGGTATTCAATAATAATACTCGAATCATCAACTTCCTTACCAGCTTAGATGTCTTCCAAGAGTCTGTAATAGACGATGAATCTCATGAACAACAAATCCATATCTATCGAGATGAAACATGTAAAATTAAGACAAATTCCAACCCAAATAGTGTGGTGTCCCTTAAAAAGTTGTTTGACATGTAGACCAAGTTCATGAGGCCCACAAATCCAAATACCAACAGTTCAACCAAGATGCATTTTCTGGTCAATATAGGGACATCTGAACATCCCAAGTATATCAACCTGGGCACATGTTGTTCAGAGGTAGAAAAGTATACATTTACGCAGTTGTTCAAGAAGTACCGCAATGTGCTTGCATGGAATTATGATGATCTGAAAACTTATGACACCAGAATAATTCAACATGTGATTCTTATTAAATTCGACGTCAAACCATTCCATCAAAAGATGGGGAAGACACATCCAACTCTCAAACTGCTCATCCAAAAGGAATTGAAGAAGCTATTAGACGCTCAAATCATTTTCAAGGTCTTCCATTAAACCTGGGTGTCAAATATGGTTCCCATTAGAAGGAAGTAAGGAGAAATAAGGATATGTATATATTTTTGGAACCTAAAACGAGCTTCTGAAAAAGATAACTACCCAGTTCCCCCCATGGAACAGATCTTGCAACTTGTCTCTGGCTTCTAGATCTTCTCTCTGTTGGACGAGTTTTCAGGATACAACTAGGTTCTCATGGCAGAACCAGACCGATTAAAAACCGCATTCATAACTAAAGGGGGGACATATGCATATAGAAGTATGCCCTTTGGGTTAATAAATGTAGGTGCTACATTTCAAAGGGCTATGGATATTGCTTTCAAAGGTTTAATCGGTCAAAGTGTGGTGTTCTATCTCGACGATGTCACTGTTTATTCAAAGAAAATGGTAGATCACCCAAAGCATCTAAAACAAATATTTGAACGATGCAGAAAATAAAGTATCTCATTGAATCCCAAGAAGACTATTTTTGTTGTTTCAAAGGGTATTCTATTAGGGCATGTAATTTCCAAATATGGAATTTTAGTCGATTCAGAAAGAATGAAAGCTATTATGCAAATCCCTCCACCACATAGCAAGAAGTCCATGCAATCCTTTTTCGGCAAGATCAAATTTGTAAGACCCAGAATTTTCTAAAATTACGAAGCCACTTCAACGGATGATTAAGAAATATGTTCAGTTCAAATGGAAATCCATTGAAAAATATACCTTTGAAAACATCAAAGTCGTTATAGTCACTGCACCATCTCTACGAAGTCCATATTTCACTAAGGAATTCTTGTTGTACACCTTTGCATCCAAGCATTCCCTTGTGGAAATGCTCAGACAGAAAGATGAGCAAGGGAATGAATGCCCTATTGCATTCATGAGCACTGGATTAAAGGGCATTGAACTAAATTACCCATCAGTGGATAAGCAATATTTTGCAGTCCAAAAAGAAATTAAACAGTTCATACTTTATATCTTGATCCGGGTGGATATCGATGGCCACCCACCTCTTCTAACTGCTGCACATACAAATTTCATCTTGGCAGTTTTATTTTTTTATCTTGGTAGTTTTGTTTTCTATATTTTTTGGTCCTAAACTTCCGGGGCCATTTTAACGCCCTAAACAACGTTTTATAGGCCCGCCATAGTCACATTGTACATGCAATTAGAGTGTGAGGGCATAATGTGTAGTTTTTGTATAGACCTTTCCAAAGGGCTATCATGCGCCTAAAATAGAGATCGTATGCAAAAGTTACGACCTTGGGAAGTTGATGTACCAACTTACCCCAACGAGGCCCACATGACTTTTGGTGCTTCATCTCCTAGAGTTAGGTTTTTGGATGTCTAGGGTTTTGGCATTCATGTTTGAGGAAAAAATTCATTTGGAGCCTCTTTGTACTCATATTATTGTGAATGAGCATAGTCGTCACATCTCTTCTCATAGATAATCTAACACCATTGTATCAAGCTTGCTTCATTCTACATTTTACAATTTCAACATATTTCTTGTTTAATAGAAGTTGAGTTTTACTATATCTCTGTTATTCTTCATTGTGTCTCTGTGTTAATATTATAGATATGTGTTTATGTTTCATTCCACTCATAAATCTGGATCGGTGGTAACAAAGTGGTCTGCTTCTTCTTGTTTTTTAGTGCATGTCCCTGACGAGGTCAGGGTATAGAGAGTTGGGTCTCGGGCTTGTTTCTCTTGAGGACAACTACTCCCGCACGTCCAAGAAATCTTCCATGGCGGGAGAAAATAAATACAACATGATAGGAGATCCTTTCCAAATGTTTCTCAAGGAATCCCTCAAGCGACAGAGGAATGAGATGATGGATAACTTTGCATAAATCCTTCAACGACTGCCAACAAGAGACACATCTACCTCAAACGGAGGTGCCATCCCCTTCAAGGTACATATTAATTTTGATATTCCTATATTCGAAGGTCAAATTGATGTGGATGTTGTTGATAAATAGTTAAACCTTCTAGAAGGTTATTTTTTTGTCCACAACTTTTCCGATAGAGAAAATATTACATTTGCGCTCCTCAAGGCCGTCCCCCATTTCAAAGATTGGTGGGAGACTTTCTGTGAGAAAAATAAAACAGAGGGATCTACATTATTTGTAGTTTCACCCACTTGGGGTTACTTTAGGGATGATATTAAGGAACAATACTACCATGTTGGAAGTTATGACGACTTATATACAAGATGGACCACACTGCGGCAAGAAAGAGACCAAACAATGCCAAAGTTCACCAATGTCTTCCATACCTTGCGCACCAAGATGGGTATCAAAGACTCTAAGTGACATCTGGTTCTCAAGTATCATGGTGGTCTGCATAGTTACATCCAGACATAAATGGATTTTCTGGACATTTCGTCATTGGGCACGACCTATTGATATGCTATCAAAATCGAGCAAAAGATTAAACAAAAGATGCGACAGTTTGGGTTTACAAAACCCTCACAATAGAAGCAAGTCAAAGGTGACCCCAACCCGCAGAACAAAGGGTAGAGGAAGGATGGGAAGGCTCAAGACAACCATTCCAAACCTAAAACAAAGAAGGACAATGGGAAGACAAACAAAGACATTGGGAAATGGTGTGAGTTCCATAAAAGCCCATGGCATAACACCGTTAAATTTCGCTCAAAGAAGTCATTAGTGGCTAAGATGAAAGACTATGAATCAGATGTAGGATCCAAATCAGATTCAAAACCAAAAAAATGGAGATGGATCATTGATGTAGAACCCAGTGCCACCGTTGCTACCACCACCAAGGTCCAACCCAATCAACCTGATGAACTAGAGGAAGGTGAGTGCCTCTTTGATTCACATATGTGGGTGAAGGGTACTCGACTGCACTTCATCGTTGATAGTAGTATCCAGAAGAACCTCATCTATGTATAGGTGTTCAATCGGTTGGCTCTGTCGACATCACCATACCCATAGTCATACATCGTTGGGTGGCTCCACCAAGGGAACGATCTCCATGTCATCCAACAATGTCGCTTCGCCTATGACATCAATCTCTTCAAAGACGAGGTATTGTGTGATGTTTCCCCCTTTGAATTTTGTGATGTTCTTTTGGGCCAACCTTATTTATGCTAACATCATGTTTTATATAAGACTAGGCCTCGTAGTGTTATTATTACTTTGGATAGAAGATTATACAGGATACCAGAGGTAGTCCCATATACCACCATTTCCTTGATCTCTACCAAGCAATGCAGGAAGGTTGTCTCTCAGAATGGGAACTTTGTCTTCTTCATGATTCATGCTCAAAGAGAGTAAAAGGTTGCAACCACATCCATGGCCTCTGCGAAAGGTCTCTCCACATATCAGAATCAAGTGGATAAGGTCGTGGTAGAATGAAAATACATCTTCTCCTCACCCACTTGGGTACCTCTGCACTGTCATGTCAAGCACTCAATCGATCCGACCCTCGATGCATCGCTACCGAATGGGTCAATCTATCGCTACTCTCTGTCATAAAATGAGAAAATAAAGCATCAAATCCAAGAGCTGCACGAAAAGGGTCACATCCACTCAATCCCATCACCTTGTGGAATCCCAATCATGCTTGTGCAGAAGAAATACGGGTCCTGGCGACTCTGCATTGATTATTGAACCCTAAATAAAATCACATTCAGGAACCGATACCCAATTCCCCGAATTGACGATCTCTTTGACCAGCTCAAGGGGGCCAAATACTTCAGTAAGATCGATTTGAATTCCAACTACCACTAGGTTCCAATAGAGCAGACCAATGTATGGAAGACTGCCTTCAATTCCAAAGAAGGTCTTTTTGAATGATTGGTTGTGCCCTTTGGCTTGAAAAATTCCCCAACAATTTTCATGAGGATGATGGACGATATCTTGCAGCCATTCACCAATTATTTTGTGGTAGTGTATTTGGATGAAATCCTCATCTTCAACAAGAATTGGGCGGAACACTTGCAAGACATTCAACGGGTTCTACACACTCTGCGACTACACAAGGTATATGAAAAATTGGAAAAATGCTCCTTCGGCATGAACATGGTCCAGTACCTAGGATAAATTATTGATGAGCATGGGGTGCATGTCAATCCAACCAAAATCCAGGTCATCCATGACTTTCCAGCCCCACCCACACTCACTGAGCTTCGGAGCTTCTTAAGCCTTTCCAATTTCTATCATAGATTCGTGTTGGGATTCTCCCACATTGCATGGGCCCTTAGCCAAGTGACCAAGGGTGGTGGAAAGGAAAAATTTGTGTGGGGCTAGTCACAACAAAAAGCATTCGATAATTTGAAGCAACTCTTATGCTCAGCCCCAGTGCTCTCATTACTCGATCTGCAGTAGCCGTTTAAGATTGAGACATATGCTTTAGACTATGTTGTGGGCGCAATTTTCAGTCAGCATGGACATCACATGGCCTATCATGGTGAGACACTATCATATATGGTCTGTAAGTACCCCACTTATGAAAAATAAATGTACTCCATTGTACAATCCTGTCGCCAGTGGAGGCATTACATTCTCAGGAAGGAGATAGTCATCCACATTGATCATAATCCTCTGCAGTTCATGCAGACACAAGGAAAATTGTAGAATGACCGCCATCAGAAGTAGTCCACATACTTGCAGCAATTCAATCTCAACATCAAGTATAAGACAGGGGCACCAACCGTGTCGATGACTGCCTAAACCAACCTCTAGTTTCTACACTAACCATGGTGCTACACTCCTATGAACATGAGACCTCTGGATGCCCCCAACTCTATGAACGAGATCTTGACTTCACCACTACCTACCAGATGTTGGGAACAAACACAATTGTCACTGATTTTCATTTACATGACAGGTTATTGTGTCATTTGGTCCATCTCTCTGCTCCAACAAGAGAGCGTGTGAAGGTGATTTGGGAAGCTCACTACAGTCGAGTGGTGGGACACTTCAATGTAGAGAAGCTAGTGGAAGTGTTACAACAACATTTCTATTGGCCAAAACTCCGACAGGATATAACCAAGTATATTAGATCATGCACTGCTTGTGCCATTTCCAAACCAACCATTAAGAAACAAGGCATGTACACCCCTCTTCCTACTCCTGAAAATCCCTGGAAATCCATATCAATGGACTATATGTCAGGCCTTCCTTCAACCAAGCAGAGAAATGACTATTTTTTCGTGCTTGTTGATCGATTTTCCAAGATGGTGATTATGGTCATCTACAAGAAGAGCATCACAACAGAGGCCACTGCCAAGCTCTTCTTAGAACGAATGTGGGTAAATTTTGGGATACCAAAAACCATCGTCTCTGATCGGGATAGTCAATTCCTTAGTACATTCTAGTTGAGCCTCTGGTCACAGCTAGACACCATGCTCACCAAATCCACGACCTTCCACCCCCAAACGGGTGGCCAAACCAAGGTCGTCAACATGATGATCATTCATATTTTTTGCATGTAAAATTCCAAGCATCTCCACACATGGGATGATATTCTTCCCTATGTTCAACACAGTTACAATAGAGCCATACATAGCTCAACCGACCACAGCCCCTTTCAAGTGGGGTTGGGATTTCAACCATTGGGTCCCATAGATGTTGCACTACCCCTTGCATCCACACAGGAAGAATCATCCCATGCGCAAACCAAAGCTAACAAAGCCACCTGGTTCATTGAACAAATCTAGCACATCCTCCAACATGTTCAAGATATTTTTCAAAAGTCCAATGCCAAGTACAAGCAACGCCATGGTTAATATTGGGTGCCACACAAGTTTGAGGTGGGAGATAAAGTTTGGTTGCACTTGCAGAAAGAATGCCTTACAGGACCCCATCGGAAGCTTCGTCCACTCTTCTATGGACCTTATACCATCACCAAGGTTGTGGGTGACAATGATTTTGAGCTCAACATTCCCCCCTTCCTTGGCTTGCACCCAATGTTTAATGTGGACCTCCTTCGGACATACTTTCCACCATTATTGGACACCTTAGAGGTAGCAGAACAATTGATACCAACAGAGGTCAACCCTAACTACATGGAACAAGAATCCACTAATCAAATCATAGACACACAGGTCAAGGGTACTCACCAATACAAGTTTCATATTTATCATGTTGTCAAAGTCGGGCAGCTCCTGCAACAAGGCAAGTGGCTCACTCGGGGCCAAATTCAGTAAAACTTTCCTCATCTAATGGGGGAACTCAACGTAATAGAAACTGTTGATTCCAAAGGGGGGAGGATTGATCCAGGTGGATATTGGTGGCCACCCATCTCTTCCAACTGGTGCACATACAAATTTCATCTTGGCAATTTTTTTTATCTTTTCGGGTCCTAAACTTTTGGGGTCGTTTTGAGGCCCTAAACAACATTTTTTGAGCCCACCACAGTCACATTGTAGATGGAGTTAGAGTGTAACGACATAATTTTTAGTCCTCGAATAGACCTTTCCAACGGGCTATCATGCACCTAAAACAAATATTGTGTGCAAAAGTTACGACCCCAGGAAGTTGATGTACCAACTTACCCCAACGGGGCCCACATGAATTTTGGCGCTTCATCTCCTAGGGTTAGGTTTTTGGATGTCTAGGGTTTTGGTATTCATGTTTGAGGTAAAAATTCCTTTGGAGCCTCATTGTACTCATCTTCTTGCGAATGAGTGTTGTCACATCTCTTCTTAGAGATAAGCTGCCACCATTCTAGCAAGCTTGTTTCAGTTTGCATTTTACAGTTTCAGCATATTTGTTATGGAATAGAATTCGAGTTTTGTTGTATCTCTGTTATTATTCACTATGTCTCTATGTTAATATTATAGATATGTGTTTTCATTTCGTTTCGCTCAGAAATCTAGATCATATCTTGAAGAACTACACTAAAGTGATCGTTCCTCACCCAGAGGTCAGATCCCTCTTTGTTCAAAATAACATGGGCGAGAGACGAGGTAACTGGATGACGTCCCTACAAGAATATGACCTGGAATTCAAACCGTCCAATATAGTCAAAGGTCAAGGCCTTTGCAAGTTGGTGACAGAAAACACAAGTGATGGAAATCAAGAAGAGGATGGATGGAAAGAAGAGCCAACTATGTACACACAACAAGTTCCTTACATTCCATTTGTTGAAGACTCATACTATAATGATCTCAAATATTATCTTCATCACAATATGACCCTAGAACACCTCAATGCCAAGAAGTAAAAGAGAACTCAGACTGAAGTCTTTGCAATACTAGTTGGTGCATGGCGTCTTGTTTCGAAAAAATTATGATGGAGTGCTACTTCGATGCCTTGAAAAACCAAATGTTGATAGAGTCATTAAATATATGCATGATGGGTCGGCAGGAGGCCATTTATCAGGAGATACAACAGATCAAAATATATTGAGAGTCACATACTATTGGTCGACATTGTTCAAGGATGCTCAGGCATATTCACAAAGCTGTGAAGATTGCCAAAAATATGCTAGAAGAGAGTATAAGGTTGTTGTTCTGCTCCAACTTGTTATTGTTGAAGAACCCTTGGAACAATTGGGGTTGGACATCAATGGTGAGATTAATCCTCATTCCTCCAAGAAACATAGGTATATCCTAACCGCTACTGATTATTTTATGCATTGGACTGAAGCAATATCGCTTATTAAGGTGAATAATGAAGTTGTAATAAATTTCCTTGAACAACACATTATCATCGGGTTTGGGATGCCCAACTCTCTTGATTTTTATAATGAAACATATTTCTCATCACTAAAACTATCTGAGTTCGCTTTAGAGAATGGAATTACCTTAAAATACACAACCAACTATTACCGTCAAGGCAATGGTTTGGACGAATCCACAAACAAGAACCTAATCTGAATCCTTAAGAAAATTGTAATCGGTCACCAGAAAAACCGTCATAACTCCTTACCAAATTCCCTCTGGGTTGATCGTGTCACTCCTAATTCCTCTATAAGGAACTTCTCTTTTTTTTCTTGTCTATCGGAAAGAAGCCATTTTACCTTCAAATATTTACCTTCCTTCCCTACAACTCAACCAACAGTCTTGCGGGAGAGAATGTCTCGTCTTCCGATGACGCATCGATACTTTACTGAGTTTAGAAGATAATTGTGCCAAGGCAAAAACTAGGTTTGAATCTCATCAACAGACCATTAAGCGTTGGTTTGTTAAAAATTTTGTTGGCGAGAAAGATTTCCAAGTTATCAATTTGGTTCTCAAATGGGACAAGTTGCATGAGGATAAAGGAAAACATTCAAAATTCCTACAATTTTGGCTTGGACCTTTTATGATCAAAGAGAAAATTGGCCAAGGAACTTACCGGTTACAAAATCTTGAAGGGGAAGCTGACCTCCTCTGCGTAAATGGCCAAATCTTGAAACATTACATCAGCTAGCCTTTGTGGCAACTCCCTCCTTGTATATAAATAAAGAATTTGTTTTTATTTTTATTTTTTGCCCAGTTTTTCTTTGATTTATGTTTTCTTTACATAGATTCAATTTTTTGTAGTTTGTTTGATTTTCAGGTGTTATTTTTACCCTCTTGAAAGTTGTCACTCTGAATTTCTTAAATTATTGATAGCTTGGTCATGGAAATTCCTCTAAATGTGTAACACATTTGGTGTCAACAACCTAATACCTCTGTGACCTGGCCATTTTTATGAAAGGGAAAACAACTTGCATGTGTTGTTGTTTTTTTGTGAACTATTTTAGGCGGAATGTATGTTGTTCACCTAGACTGTAAGGATGTGTTTTCTTATAGACTAATCTAACGCAATCTATATCTCTTTTGCATTTTTGTTGTTCCTCTTTATCTTTTCATGTCCCGTGTATATGAGTTATTTTGTATGTGAATAATATAGTTTGGACTTTTCTGGTTATATATATTGCATGCATATGTTTCTAACTTTGCATCTTCATTACGGCTATCCAGGTGAAGTTTCCAGCAAGGTTTAGTTTCTATACAACTCATATGGTTATAATAATTTTCTCCTAGATAGGATATGATAGAATATAATAGGAATAGATTAGATATCTTTTTATACACAATCTTCATCTACATCTGTACATTGCATAATCATCCATCTTCACCCCTCATAGGCAGTCGGGCCAGAAATTGGATGGGTTTCCTAAACCAAACGATGCACAGGATAATTGGGACTTTGTACTGGGGAGTACCCCTTACTGTTGTTGGGCCATTCAGACATGTCAACACCATCAACATTTAAGCTATTAGAAGACATCCTTCATTAGGACAACAAAAATGAGCTAGACATCTAAGAAACAACCTACACTCACTTCAAAATATAGGTAGATATTTTTCAAGAGCAATAGAGAACTCAAAATATGACTTTGAAAAACATATGACATGGTTCAAATCATGTTATTATTTATTTTGTCTATTTTCTTTGAAGAGGTGGTTCAACCATTCTCTCTCTTTGAATTATTGAAGTATGGTGTCATGGCCTTAAGTTGTTCTCTTCTAGGATTCTTAACTCCATTCCCATTAGTTCCTTCAGTTGAACCATGTTGAAATTATTAAATAGATTTATGCTTCATTTGTTTCATATCAGTATTGTTACTTTGGTTCTACCCCTTAACATGGATTAACTCAGGAGTGGGATTCACTTTCTAGATGCAAGCCATCTATAACTTGCTAGTTTTTAGCTATCATCCTTGCAAGAAATCCTACTCTACTATTTTCATCTTCAAAAGTTCAAATCAAAGAACCTATCTCCTCCAACATGTCACCCTAAACCTTAGTTTTTGCCATCTCACTATTCCCACCTAAAAAATTAGATTCCTTTTTTTTCAAAATCTTTAGGTTTCTGCATAATTATGCTAACTCTAGTAGTATTTGCAATCTCATTTTTCATATTTATGGAATCAATCCCATTTGGTCCTTCAACAAGTTTAGAATTATGCATATTTTCATTGTCTCTATCATTAGCAATGTTTGCGATTCCATTCTTCCCATTTAGCATCCTTTTTTTCTTCTATAGCTTCAAATTTGTGTAGAGCCAATCCATTCATATCATTTATCTTGCTAGCATAATTATTTAAATCAGTGTTTGTGTCTAAATTACCATCCTTAGTTGATTCATTAGAAGAACCATCTTTTGGATTGTTAGAATTTTTTTTATTTTGGGCTAAAAGGCATTTCACTAGACATTGTTGTTAAATATTTTCCAAAAGACATACTTTTTAATGATCTCCCAACAGTTTTCTTTCCATCCATGTCTTTATCTACGGTTGTCTTCATGTTCTCTTCTTCTATGCAATTTTTTGGGTACCAATTGCTCTTTTTCTAATCCAAACTAAAGAGAGACATTATGTAGACTTGATTAGGATTTCTTTTTATTCTATAGCACAAGGCTTATCTTCTTACTGTATATTAGCAACAGAAGCCTTCTAGAATTGGATTTATAGGCACTAAATTTCATTAAGGGGCCTTGATGTCTACTCCATTATTCCAATGTACTCGTTATAGACATATCACAAAACATTTTACTTGGAACTAAGGTAAGTCATAATTCACATTTTTTTCGTTGTCTACATGAAGAGAATATATTACATCATAATTCCTAGATGTTATAACCAAGGGTCCTGCTTAGCCTCCAAAACACCTTAAACTCACAGGAGTTTATTGTTGGATGTAGTTTAGGATAAAATGTGGATAAATTTTAGAAGTGTATCTTAAACAAAATAAGTTTATACAACAATGTTAAGTACATAGTATTACCACCAAAACTAGCACCCTTGTGAAAAGTCCCAACACATGTGCTAACTTAGGGCAACAAGATGGCAAATGCAACATTGTCACCTCAATTAAATTTCCCTTTCACTTTAGTCCAGCTCCTAGAAGCTAAGGGGGGGTATCCCTATTTGATTAAGTAAACCTATGAGTGAATCAAATACCATGCAATCTTAGGATTTACTTCAAAAAACCCATGAAATGTATAACAACCAAATGCACAAGGATTCGGATAAGAGATTAAATGCTTCAAAGATAACCAAATAGAAACAAAAGCATAAACCAACAATAAATCCACTTGAGAAAGAGGCTTAGGAGCTAGTGGATGTGTGTGTCAAATATGATATGGAATATAAACAATGTGAAAAACTTCATATTTGCAATTAAATGTCTGGCACTGTAATATCCCAAATTTTACTCTTGGAATTATTTGTAATTAAATGCATAAATACTTTGCATGGATGCTTTATAACTCTGCTACATTGACACCATACCATGGCGCTGTGAATATTGCACATCCTTTTGTTTTGCAGTTAATAAAGAAGAAGACCAAGATCACTTGAGCTTCAGCACCTATAGGGGCTATGATACCACAAGAGGGGAACGGTGAGGGGTCCTAAAGGGGGTTTGTGCCTAAAAAATATACCTTATGCTACCTTGAACCCTTTCCCATTTCAAATCTAAAATTCAAAGCTAGAGGGGGGTTAAGAGGAGTGGAGGAAACAAATTCTTCAATCTAAGCCACCACTCCTAAAATTTAGCAAATTGTCTCCCCTACATTCTTGGAACTAGGAAGAGAATTTGAGTTTGAATTCTCTTACCATTATGCATGAGAAAAAATAGAATGGAGAGAGTAGGGTTGTTAGAAAAGGTGGTGCAAAATAGTTTTGAGGGGTTATACATTGGAAGAAAAGAGCCAAGCACATGATAGACCAACCAGTGATGAATGGAAGCTTGTAGCCTTGAGAAAAAGTCAAGAAAACATGGAAAACTATGTTAAAACTTGAGACAACAGCCATGACCTTCTATGCACACATTGAATAGCCTGAGAAGGAGTAGTTTCTGAGGTACTGAACAGCAAAGAAGGAAGTGTTCTTTGTGTTTTGTGGGGCAAGTATGTGGGTGCCTTAGTGTTGTTATGTCATCAAGAAATCTGAAGAAGAAAATGTTGGTTAGAGTCCAAATTTCAAAGTTAACTATCTCTACTTCACCTTGGTGGTATCATAGCATGGCTAGGGTGTGGAATCCGCTGTGTATTTGCCTATGGTTGGGTGGAAATTGCTCACTCAGTTGGTTGTTGGTCTGCAAATGGAAACAGATAAGTTAAATTCGGTTATGGTTTACAAAAATAATTGTTTCAACAAATTTGTAGGAATGTTGTGTTTACTTATGTCACAAGATCTGCCTGCTCTGCGCGTAATATTAAAACGCTGTATTATAAATTTCTAAGTCAGGAATTCCTGTAGATTTCAGTCTTACAGTTAGTAAATAAACCTCCTTGTCGTGTTTATGTTCTATGTATAATTTTCGCATGTTTCTATATTGTGCAACCTCCATAATCATTCTGAATATTAACCTCAACCTATGTTATTGTTTCTATTTCATTTACACGAGCAATATGCATTTTTCCAAAGAATTTTTCTTTGCAACCTGTCTAAATGACATTGTTGGGAGAAAAATTTCTTGAGGATCTCTTAAGAAGTTTGAAACAGGAAATGTCACTTGTGTGTTGATTGCTTTGGGTTGTCATTTACGAAGGTCTATATGATCAAAGGTTACAATCACCCTGATATCTTCTGCTCTTTCACAACAAGGGTTACAATTGCCCAATAGGTTTACAACTATTTGAAATTGAGGTCGTAGTCACCTCATACATTTGACATTCTAGCACATTATTTTCATAGATAATTTTATTATATCACTACATCAGGTATTTTTGTAGTTTTGGAATTGGTTAAGTTAAAAAAATAATTATCAACTGGAATTAGCCTATAAGCTTGAGCATATGGAGGCAACAATTATGTAGCTATTTTTTTTAATGTTTGTATGCTACCTTGTAGATTTGTGTCCCTCATCCTCTATACCCAACAACCAGGCTTGGTGTGCGATTACCTTCTTTAGGTTTTCATTTTTTTTCTCCAGCTCGTTACCACTGGTTTATGCAAGCTGCTAAATTATTTCAAAATGAAACTTATGATCCTAGTGGCCTTGGAAATCAAACTAATTTTGATGGTTATTTATCTATTTTGTCTTGGAAGGAATGGGTTTCTTACTGGCCTTATTTTGTTGTCTTAGAACTGATAAATTCTCCCAAGAAAGTCTGAAGGCTTGACCTATACTTCTCGCATTTCTATACGAAATTGGAAGTATTCATTTAACTAAATAAATTACAAAGGAAAATATGAAAATAAAGTAGAAATTTGTTCAACATATTCTCAAATGGTGGCAGTTGGACAAATATTGGAATGTAGAATGCTATACTGATAATATGCATTGTGGCAGAACTCTTAGACACATTTTTTTGAGTACGATACACATATATTTTAACATCGTTTTTTTAGAAGCTTAGAATATGCTTTGAAACTATGTTACCCTTCAGGATCATGCATGTCCATTGATTTGACAGATTTCTCTGTAATCAGTGACTATTTAAAATCAAACTTGAAACTATCCTTTGGAAACTTGAGGTGTATCAAGAATAAATCTGTTATATGACCATAATATGATGGAAGACATGGATAATTACATGTAGAAACTCATGTGATGCATACATTTGTAAAACATAAAGATTTAGATTTGAATATGGTGGTATTGTTGGCAGTGTGCTTAATACAATGTTGTGTTTTGGAATGCAATCATTTTTTCATGTTCCTAGAATGGCCACATCCATGAATCCTTGGCATTTTTCAAGAAATGCAAGCCCAGGGTATAAAACCCAACTCAGTGACCATATTTAGTGTTCTACTTCCTTGTACCTATTTATTAGCTCTGAAACAAGATCAGTAAATTAGTAAGAAGTATATTTTATTCTATTTATTGTCATTATTAATCGGTCATAATCTTGTAGACATAGTTTTGAAGCTTACAATTTTAAACACCAGAATTGTAGTTTTTAAAGATATTAATATCAAACCTTTTAAAAAGAAGTTTCAATAATAATCTATGGTAGATCATATATCTGATTTGTGAGCACTAACAATTAAGAAATCTGAGTGAGTATAGGTGAAGTTAAAACGATCTCATGAGCACGAGGGTCATTCATGTCATCATGCAATAGTAACTCTTTATGCTCTCGGGTCCCTGTACCCTGTATCTTTTATGCATTTGCTTTACTACTTATGCTTTACTACTGCATTACAAATGATTTCAGAACGAGTTTTGAACCATTCTCATCCAAACCACGTATATTTGGAAAATGTACCATACAAAGGGTATTTATAACAAACTTCAAATGGAAAATTATGGAGAATGAACACATACTCTGTTCCAAGTAGAGAAACACCAAAGGCAAACATATTTACACACCATAAGTAGTTTCCTCCTTTATAAATTTAGTTGAATATGGAGTTGAAATTTGGAAGTATTGTGCTTGAGAAGATTGCCATTCTTTGAAATACTTTGGTTGACCTGGAAAACAGAACCAATGTTAAGGTGTGAAAATTTCCAATACAGTTGAGTGAGTTTCCTTGGATGGAAAAATGTTGTGTCTATAAGAAACATGAATATATCACTATGAGAAATTAATGTAGTCGGAATTAAAAAGTTTTAGAGTAAGATGGCTACTTTAAATATACTTATATCTTTTAGTAAACTTGATGAATTAATTCTTTTAAATTGTTGAAGTGAAAGTTTACAAAATAAGTGTTAGCTATGTTTCTTGGAAGACAAGAAGTACAGGGATTTGTTTACATAGTTTATTGATAAATGTACATGATGTTGGCTTTGGAACATTGTTACAATCTATACCTATGTTGCTACCATTATGATTTAAATTTAGCATTAATCTTTTTATTTATGCAATAGAGTCTAATTGATGTGTGTTTCAAGGACAATCCCAACAGTTATGTGTCTAATGATTGGATCCACTGAACAACACTTTTTTAATAATATTTTAATCTTGGTATGTTACATATGGTATCCGAGCGAGGTTATAGCACTCGGGGTTGTATGGGATCGAAACATGAATGGTGTTTTTAGATGTTTGAAAGGCTAACATTGATTTGTTGTTATCTAACATGTTTTTTCACTAAGAAAGAGTAAGACAAGATACAAACATCATGGAAGACGGACCACACATCCCAGATATTGAAACTCGTGAGAGGAGATAGACTCCTCCAGACATAGTAGATACCGTGAGAAATCTGAAATAATATAATGATAAAATTATCAAAGCCCAAGAAGAACAGAGGGAACTAAATGTTGTTATGTTACAAAGCTTGACTAAGATTCAGAAAAATATGCAACAGGGTCAGATATCAAGTAATATGGGTAAAATTACTTCAAGGAAGAGGTCTCAGCATCAAAAAGCAAACCTCCAGTGATTATACCGATATAGCAATAGTTTCTTCAAGCCATAATACAACTACTTCTGATGAATCCATTAGTAATGGGTCCAAACCTCTTCTAGGCATAAGAAGAAGAATAAATTTTCCAAAGATTACTTACAGGGAGAGTTCTGAAAGATTAAACCACCTACCTTTAATGGTGATGTGACGTTTGGTGAGGAAGTTGAGTCATGGCTTCTTGGTACGAGAAAGTATTTGCAGGTGCATGATTACTCTGAAAACATGAAAGCTAGAGTGGCTATTTATAACTTGAACGACGGAGCATATATCTGGGTGGGAGGATCTCAAGAATGTAAAGAAGATCAGTGAAAAGAAAACCACTTGGAAACTATTTAAAAAGTACTTCCATCATAAGTATTTATCATAGAGGTATTATGATGGAAAAATAAAGGAATTTCATGAAATGAAATTGGGTCAATTAACTATGGATGACTATGCAAGCAAATTCCTCGAATTACTAAGGTATGTTCCATATATCAAAGATGAAAAAGTGAAGATTCAGTGTTTCCTTAGTGGTTTGCCTCAATCATACAGAGGCGGGATTGAGTTTGATGAGCCTAAGACTCTTGATGATACAATAAGGAAGGATAAGTATTTTTATGAGAAAAGAAAAAACAAACCAAAATTCAACAAGATATGGAAAGAAATAAAAAGGAAAATTTTGAGCAGAGGAAGAAAGGATTTAAGCCTCCACAGTTTAAAAATCAATCAAGAAGTTACAAGTTAAACTATCCATCACAACGCAACATTCACGAGAATTTTTCATCTTAGAGTGGGAACAAACCAGTAGACTCAGTAGCAGGAAATCCAAGGGATCCTTGGAAAGGGCCTCTCAAGTGTCGGTGATGCGGAGAAGAGCATCTTCTTAGGGACTGTCCTCACAGGCAGGAAACTAAGAAGACTACCTACACTGTACAAGAAGTTGCAACAATGAATGACATAGAAAAGACTATTCCAAAAATAATGTTGCATTAGAGGATCGACGGGCGGACCACCAGGCATTAGTGGTGGAAGTTGATGGTAAGATTGATAAGAAAGTTATTTCTATTTTAATAGACCATGGGTCTAGTCATAGCTACATTGCACCTAAGATTGTTGAGACATGTATTCTTCAGAAAATATAAAAAAAAATAAAAAAAATAAAAAAAATGTTGGTTGTTTTAGTTGGCTACAAGAGTAAAGTGAAAGGTTAGTGAATTGATAGAAGTTGCCCAATGGAAATGAATAGACTACTCTCAAGGGTAAATTTGAATATTTTACCTTTGGGTTTGTTTGATGCCTTAATTGGCATGGATTGGCTGAAAGCACATAAATTAAAGTTGGATTGTTACAATAAGACCTTTGAATGCATATATGATGAAGGGAATCCAAGTTTAGTGAAATACACTCTGAGAACCATCTCTATCAAATAGATTTTAGCCTTACAGTTTAAAAGGACTGCCAGAAAAGGTTACCAGTTATACGCAGTTCATGTATTGGAATCAACAGAAAACAAGGATTCAAAGATTAAATACTATCTAATACTCCAAGAATTTAAGGATGTCTTTCTATAAGATATACCAGGTCTACCTCCTAAAAGAGATATTGATTTCTCAATTGATCTCATGCTTAGTTCTGCATATATATCAAGAGCTCCCTACAAAATGAGTACACCTTAATTGATGGAACTGAAGATGCAAATACATGATTTGTTAGAAAAAGTGTATATAATACCAAGTCTGACTCCTTGGGGAGAACCTGTACTATTTGTAAAGAAAAAAGATGGTACTCTTCGACTATGCATTGACTACAGACAGTTGAACAAAGTGAAGGTGAAAAATAAGTACCATTTTCCCTGAATTGATGATTTGTTCGATTAGGTACAAGGAGAAAAAGTATTTTCAAAGATTAACTTGAGATCAGGGTATCATCAAGTCAGGAGTAAATATGAGGATATTCATAAGACAATTTTTTTAGAACAAGGTACGATCGGTATTAGTTCACAGTGATACCATTTGGACTTACCAATGCATCAACTACCTTCATGTGTCTCATGAGCGGCGTTTTCAACAAATATCTAGATAAGTTTGTATTGGTCTTTATCAATAACATCCTTATCTACTCTAAATCAGAAGAAGAACATGAGGAGCATCTCAAATTGGTGTTGCATACACTAAGAGGACATCAGTTGTATGCCAAGTTTAGTAAATGTGATATCTATCAAAGGCAAATACAATATTTGGAACACATCATATCGGATCAAGGGATATTGGTTTATCTAGAAAAGATCAAATCCATTATGAACTGGCCCACTGTAACACTCCCAGCCTTCTGCTGGGCAATTTCATGTGAAATAAATACAAAACAAAACTTCTCACTATGTTCTAGTAATCAAATTATCCATACACAGGCATCGACCTGCTGGGCCATGGAAAACAGAGCTCTCTGCGGAACATCATACAAATAAACTTAAACAACTAATATGCATTCTACTAATACAAAAATTAATGCAGAAATCACATAAATCTGCTACAACAACTTACACATGAAATATTATAAATATCATGGCATGTACAGAATACACAGCATAAAAATTAACATAGAGATGGTACTTATCTTTTTATGAAAGTCACCAAATGTGTTCAGACCTTCCAAAAACCTCCCAGTATTAGACCACGTTGCTCCAAGCTATCAGCAGTGGGTCACCCCCGAGCTGGGACTAAACTCCACCCAGGGTAAAGGGAATCCTAGGCTAGGTTGAGACTTCGGAAAGTTGCACAATGCAATAGGAAGGATTCCCTCCCAGGAGCCTACTTACACCCTCTACTCACAGACTCCCATTCCCCACATGCATGTCCCACCCTGGGAATATACATCTTCACTGTTCCACAGTCCATCGGTTGCTCCACTTCCCTTCCAAGGCTTCAGCAACAGGTCAAATCAGGAATTCTCATAGTTTTGTAGATGTTGTTGGACTCCCTCCAGGAGAAATCACTTCCCCAACAATCTCTCTCACCTGGAGAGAGTTGCTCACAGGCCTGACAACCTGCTTCTTCAATCCACGGGTCTGACAACCCACCTCTTCAAAACCACAGACCTGACAACATGCTTCTTTTGTCCAGCTCCTAAGTCAAATGGGTAACCACAGTAGCAAAATCGGGTATGGGCTCTGGTAATGATAGCAAGACACACCAGCCCAGAGAAAACATGGGTAGCAACAGAAAAATGGCTAAGGTGTGATCTGGCTCAGGCACTACGCAATCGTGCAATGCCTCACAGGAAAAATGGGTTAGCTTCACGGGTTTGCAGGTTTCAGAGGTTGAAAAGGTCAACAATGGAGGAAATGGTTGACTGCACGAACGCTTAGTCTGAGTACGTGTTTGAGTGGGGAGCATGGAAAGAATGGCCAGCGAACACCCACAACGACATATTTTCCCCCATAAAATTGCATGCACACAGGTTGACACATGGCTCTCTTGGGACCTCATTCCTCTCCACTTAGAGTTTGTTCCTCTCCCCAAAGGTACTTAGGATAACATGGATTATTTACCATGCCTTAGTGTTTTAGGAAAATGCATTATAATATTCCCTTGGGGTTAAGCCCTCAAGCTTAGCCCTTTTTCCTAGCCTCTCAGCCCCATCCCTTTCCCTACCCAGTGGAGCTTAGTCCCCCATAACTCTTTCTTCTTGGTTGGTCTACACACAATGATTTAATTATATTAATGATGTAGTATTTACATATACAAAATCAGGCTCCCTGGCCTTCAACATCTAGGCTCTTGGACTAATAAACACATAAGCCTCCCAGCTTATAAACACTTGGTTCATCAGCCTATGAACATCATTAAACATCATTACAATTCAACAGGGGCTCGGCCTTGGGGTATTACAATCCCCTCCCCTTATTTATGCATTGTCCTCAGTGCATCTTACTTACATAATATCAACAAGATTTCCAAAATCTTCAAAAAGATGTGGGTATTTTGCCCGCATAGCATCTTCATGCTCTCAAGTTGTGTCCTCGGGATTGTACCAGGTCCATTGGACCTTTACAAGCCCTATGGCTCAATTACAGAACTGTTTGATTTTTCAGTCCAAAATGCATACCGGATGCACTTGAAAAGTGCTTCCTTGCTCCACCTGAATCACATTCCAATCAATAACATGATTAGCATCAGGTATATATTTCTTGAGCAATGATACATGGAATACATTATGAATAATCATAGCTGCAGGTAATGCAAGCATGTAAGCTAATGGTCAAATACTCTATAGGATTTCAAACGACCCACAATGTATGGTTGCCAAATTGGAATAGTTTCCCAACTTCAAGGAACTTTTGTTGGCCTTCACCTTCAAGAATACATGGTCACCCACTTTAAATTCCCTGTGAGTGCTTCCCTTGCCAACATAGCTTTTCTGCATGTCTTGGGCAGCCTTTAAATTCTTTTTTATCTTCAACATTTGCTCTTCCATTTCCCTGAGCAACTCTGGCCCAACTATTGCTCTATCTGCTGGGTTGTCCCAGCTTATTGGTGTGTTGCACTTTCTACCATAAATTGCCTCAAATGGGATCATCTTCAGGGATGCTTGGTACCCATTGTTGTAGGAAAATTATACCAAGTGTAGATAATCTTCTCATTTAGATGGTTTGTCCATCACGTACATCCTTAGCATATCCTCTATCACTTGGTTCACTCTTTATGTCTTCCCATTAGTCTCGAGATGATAAGTTGTGTTGAAGATTATATTTGTTCTGAACCCTTTGAATAATCCCTTCCAGAACTTTGAAGTAAACTTTGGGTCTCTGTCAGACACAATTGTGTTGGGTGTGCCATGCAAGCATGCTACTTCCCTCATACAAATATTGGCAACAATGGTTTCCTTGTGAGTAACTTTCATTGGAATGAAATGGGCATCTTTAGTAAGCTTGTCCACCACCACCATGATATCATCATGTTGCTTGCTTGTTCTGGGCAATTTGGTGATGAAATCCATTGTCACCACTTCCCACTTACACTTAGGAATGGGCAATGGCTATCTCAACCCAGCTGGATGTCTATGTTGATCCTTGACTTTTTGACACTCCAAACATTTAACAATGTACTCAACAATCTCCTTCTTCATGCCTGGCCAATAATATTGGCTCTTGACTGTTGCAACTGTTTTCTGATATCCTGGGTGTCCCGCATAAGGTACATTATGCATCTCTTTCAAAATCTTACTCCTCAATTCATGAGAATTGGGTACATAAATTTTGTTCCTGTACAAGATAATTCCATCATTTCCCAATTCATAATCTTCAACTTTATGTTGCATTTTACCTTGTTGTAATTTTGTTACAAACTCCATGTACTGCAAATCTACTTTTGCAGCCTCAAAAATTATGCCTTTAAGATCAGTTTGATATATGATAATGGTTGTAGCATGCAGTTCATGCACTCTCCTACTGAGTGCATCAACCACTTTGTTCTCTTTTCCTTTGATGTGCTTAATATCAAATTCACACTCACAGAGGAATTACAACCATCTTCTTTGCCTGGAATTTAAAGTTGGTTGATCAAACAAATATTTTAGACCATTATGTTCTATCCTCAGATCAAACCTCTTTCCCATGAGGTAGTGCCTCCACTTCTTCAAGGCGTGCACTATGGCTGCCAACTCCAAATCATAAGTGGCATAGAACCTTTCATGCTCTTTCAATTTTCTGCATTCAAAACATATTACAAACCCATTCTGATTGAGGACTCCACCAATTCCTTCTTTGTATGCATCTGTGCAAACCATGAAATCTTCATTGGGATCAACAATCCTCAAAATTGGAGCGTTGGTTAACAACTACTTCAATTGTTGGAAGCTCTTTTCACATTCAGTTTCCCTTGAAACTTCACCCCCTTCCTTTGCAAGGAAGTGTTTGGGTAAGCAATTTTCGAAAACCATGCAATGGATCTTTTGTAGTATCCCGCTAGACCCATGAAGGATCTGAATTCTGTCACATTGAAAGGGTATTTTCCACCCTTTAATGGCCTCAATATTTTCAAGGTCCATTGTTATCCCTTCTTCGAATATGATATGCCCCAAATAGTGAATTTAGTTTTGATAAAATGATCACTTGCTCAATTTGGCATACAACTAGTTCTCTCTTAACACTTGTAACACCATCCTCAAGTGATTCTTATGCTCTTCTTCTGACTTGGAATATACAAGGATGTCATCCAAAAATACAATGACAAACTTGTATAAATATTCTCGGAAAACACCATTCATTAAGCACATGAAAAGAACCAGTGCATTTGATAGCCCAAATGGAACCACTTTGAATTTGTAATGACCATACATTGTCCTGAAGGAGGTCTTGTTGATGTCTTCATCTCTGATCCTTACTTGATGGTATCTCGACCTGAGATCAATCTTTGAGAATATCCTTGCATCCTTTAATTGATCAAAGAGATCATCGATCCGTATTAAAGGATACTTGTTTTTATAGTCACTTTGTTCAATTGTCTGAAGTCGATGCACAATCTCAATGTCCCATATTTATTCTTCACGAATAAAACTGGGGCACCCCAAGGTGACACGCTTGGGCATATATACCCCTTCTTCAGAAGTTCTTCAAGTTGCATTTGCAGTTCCTTCAACTTTGGTGTACTCATTCTGTAGGGAGTCTTTGATATTGGAGTTGCTCCAGACATCAAATTTATAGAGAAATCAATATCTCTCTTTGGGGGTAGTCCTGGTATCTCCTTAAACACATCCTCAAAATATTTTAGGACTGTGTGATCCTCCATATTTGGCACCTTATCCTTAGGTGCTTCCTCCATATGGGCTACAAATATTTGACAACCCTTCCTATAACACTTCTTCAGTTGCATTGTTGAGATCTCTCAGATAGTAACTGCCCTAGGAATTCCTTGGACTATTATTGGGTTCCCTTCCTCATTCAGGAAAGTAAATGCCTTGTTATGACAGTCTAAGACGACATGGTGTTGGTCCAACCAATCCATACCAATTAGATAGTCATATGAACCCAATGGTAATGTTCAAATTTTCCTTGGTACTTAGCCCATTCTTGTCCACTGGACATGATTTAACCAGCTCAACAACTTTTCTCTTCACTCATGTAGCCAACTACACCGGCCAAGATTTCCCATGCTTGCTTCTTGTCAATTTCAATATTTCCACTGCCTTATGATCTATATAGCTATGACTAGATTCTAAATCTATTAAAATAGTAAAGACATGGTTATTGATCATACCTTCTACTTCAATAATGTGTGATTGAAACTCATCTTTCTTATTGTCCAGGGCTGCATAGATCCTTGGTACACTTATTCCCATGTCCTCCACTATTTTTGCTTGTTGTACATTGTGGACAACACTCACTTTGTCACTTTTGTGAGAACGATCTCTATAATTATGGTCTCCTTTACAACCCCAACATTGAATGGGTGTCTTCCTTGGCCTTTACCCACCTACCTCGGCCATTATGTGCTCTCTAAAAGATGGTTGTCCTTGAGGACTGTTTCTGAAAAATGATGGCGTGTTCCCCTTCTACCTTTGTTCCCTATTAAAACTCTTCTTGTCTTCCCAAGCTCTTTGGAAAGTAGGCTTTCCTTTATGCTAATCGTATAAGCACTTCGCTCTCCTTATGGTTTCCTCCAAATTCTTGGGATCATTGTATTGAATCTTGTCACTGATAAAGGATGGAAGCCCACTTAGATACCTTTGAATCTTAACGGTCTCATCCTTGATGAAGGAGACATACTTCAAAAATTCTAAAAATCTCCTTTCATACTCATCAATGGTCATGCTGCCCATTTTGAGTTCAAAGAACTCTTTCATCTTTCTGTCGTGATACCTCTTGGTTAGGTATTTCTTCTCCAAATGCTTCTTGAATTCCTTCCTTGTAAAATTATTCTCTCTGATGTGTTGCACTTGCACAAGTTGATCCCACCACATGGATGTCTTTCCTTTTAGTTGATATATATAAATTATTCCCTCCACGTGAGAAGAATAATTATGCAGTTGGAAATATTTTCTCATGCCCAAAAGCCATGTCTCGGCATCTTCATCTTTCTTTTGCTCTCCATCAAAAGTAGGAGGTGTGATCTTATTCATTTCTCCTTTCAATTCATCCACCCCAAACCTCCTATGCTTCCTGATAGTGGATGGACTTGATTTTTTGTGTTCTCTCCTGTTGGAATATCTTTGGGAGTGATGGTGATGTCTTCTATCACTCCTTGATCTTCCTTTTCCCTCAGGGGTCTCATGGCTTCCTGATTTGTTGGAGCCACTCTCCTTATCCAACTTCTTTTCAATTTTGTCTAGGATTTTCATTAACTTCATATTAAAGTATTCATGTTGTTCCTTGGCCTTCATAAGCCTCTCATTATCATCCTTGTGGCTCTAGACATTTGTCTGCAATTTTCTGAGGGTCTCAGACAGATTTATGTCTTCCTCCTTTCCTCCTCTGTGTCCATTGGAGTTGGTTCCTTCCATACCCAACTGGACATTCATCCCTATGATTTCATCTTCTTGGTTGTAAACTATATGTGTATCATCCATCCCTCTGCACTTTGTGATAAGTCTGTTCCATTCTTAAAGTTGTTACTTCTGCAAAAATGTGTATCCAATAGAACTTTGTCAGGCTAATTGTTCTTAATAATTTCATGAAAACACGAACCATTCTAATTCATTAATATATCAGACTTCTTTTCTGTTGATTTCCTAAGAAATTGGTTGTTCAGATCCAATTTCTGGGTGAACGGTTATCTTCTATTGTTCAATACCTTTCCAATGCCTACTTCCATGCTAAATTCTGAGTTTTGAACAAGAAGTTATGGATACTTGAACAAATGTCTTTTCAGGGATGCAATCCATGTACATGGATTCTTCCATATCAGAGTCGAATTGTCTCTTGGATCTATGTTGGAACCTATCTTCAGGTTTATAGGCCTTCCTTACTTCGTTAGGTGTAGGTCTGTACAAATTAAAAACCCCACAAGCTCCTTCTCTAATCCCTTCTCTATTTTCAAAAACAATTTTCAGGCACTTATCCCTTTTTCTTCGGCTCCCTCATCTTATGTGACCACAGGATGTGACCCAACGCTAACAGATAGGTGCTTATCCTGTGGTTCAGGTCTTCGAGGCTCTGAAACTTCAGGTTTCAAAGGTTTACCTTCCACCTCACCCCCTTTCCTTCGAACGTCAAAGTGGCGAACTTCTGAACAACTGCCTCTCAGAGTTTCAGAGCTCCGACACTTCAGAGCTTCAGGCTTCAGAAGATATTGCTACTTCATGCCTTATTTCTCTTGAACATCGAACCCCTTAACTCCTGGGGCTCACTTAGTATAGTGCACATGTGGTGCTACGTGTCAGCAAAATAGAGGTGACACGTGGAAAAATAAACTATTGACGCATGTCAGATTACCATTGGCACAAATAACCTTTCAAACACACGAAATAGATGGACGTGTGGCATGCGTATGGTTGTCACTTGCGTATTCTGTAACTTCATAATTTCAGGCTTCATCGGACTTTGCACCTGCACACTTGTAATCTCTTGAACGCCAAATTTCTGAATACTCGGAGGATGCATGATCGGCGGTCCTCATTCCGTGTTTAGATTAGCAGTGAACAAGAGCTCTGGAAATCTGGGCTTCGGGAGTTCTAAGGCTCCATCATGTGCTACTGATCTAAAAATGAAGAAGACTTGAAAAACTTAAATAATTATTGCAAGTGAAATGTTATGTGTTTAAAGAAACCAGATCAATTTGCAACACATAATAAAGGATTACTTATGTAAAAATACACATAGACAGCAGCATAAAACATTGAACATCAGCACATAAACATAGCAACTTGATAAAGGAGTTCACCCCACTCCGGGCTACATCTCCTGGTCCAGCTTCCAATGGATCATTATTATTAAATTGCTCAAAGTGCTCAAAAACATGCCTTACAATGCTCAAAATGACAAACTGACTTCTTCAATGGCTCCGCAGCGTCCTAAAACCCCTGTCTGGGCTCTTTCGGCACCTAAAACGGTCGAAAAATGAAGAAGATAGCCTTCTTGAAATCTCCCTCTTCAACTTTGTTGTCTCTAGTTCTAAAAATCACACCCTTGTGCTTCAAACCTGGCTCACATGCTCATTTAAGCGTAAAAACTCGGCACCGGGCGCAACCACGCCAACGGTGCAAACCGTAGGACGGTTAAGGCGCCTCCAGCCCCTAACCGCCTCGGCACTCGGGCATATGGCCATGGGACCAAAGGCTGGGCGTAAAAAGTGGTTAATCCGTTTTAAAACTCCCACACGGTTATTACACCGATCAAACCACGGGTTATATCCACGCATTAACCAAAGGTTAAAGTTCCATACCCCGCGTGCACTTTTAAATATAATATGGAATACATATATATGCAATGTAATACATTGCAATCCAAAGCAATAAACGCGCGCGCGCACGCCAACAATACGGGCCAATATATATATACGGTCATGTGTATTGTAATGAATCCATGGGTCGGGGCTTAAGCCCCGGCCCGCGCCCTTTTCCATATAACACATAATGTAAACATAAATGTAATGTGGCCTGCCTTTCTAACAAGGGACAAGTGGCGGTATGTTGGCTAGCGGAGTAATATAAAGTCTTTACAAAAGGGGAGGTCCGGGGGTCGAACCCCACGGACTCCCAATAAACTTTTATATATGAAAATAATAACCAACGAATGAGCGAC
>ML786614.1:134442-145788 GCA_009831015.1 Picea engelmannii
GCTTTATGTTTACAACACTGGTTTTCACAGTAAGGACTTACTGCCACTAAGATTAATGATTCGAAGTTAAAATTGAGAGAGATTGTAGATAATTTACAATAACTGATTCACCCCCCCCTCTCAGTTATTTCATACCTGTAACAGTATAAGGGGGGTTTATGCCTAAAACATCTACCTTATGCTACCTTGAACCCTTATCCATTTCAAATATGAAATTCAAAGCTAGAGAGGGGTTAAGAGAAGTGGAGGAAACAAATTCCTCAATCTAAGCCACCACTCCTAAAATTTAGCAAATTGTCTCCCCTACATTCTTGGAACTAGGACGAGAAGTTGAGTTTGAATTCTTTTACCATTATCCTTGAGGAAAATTCGAATGGGGAGAGTAGGGTTGATATAAAATGTGGTGGAAAAGGGTTTGGAGGAGTTAAAAATTGGAGGAAGAGAACCAATCCCATGATAGACCAACCAACCATGAATGGAAGCTTGTAGCCTTGAGAAAAAACCAAGAAAACATGGAAAACTATGTTGAAACTTGAGACAACAAATTGGACCTTCTATGCACACATTCAATAGCACAAGAAGGAGTAGTTTTTGAGGTACTGAACAACATATAAGGAAGTGATCTTTGTGTTGTGTGGGGCAGGCATGTAGGAGCCTTAGTGTTGTTTTGTCATCAAGAAATCTGCAGAAGAAAATATTGGTTAGAGTCCAAATTTTAGAGTTAAATATCTCTACTTCGCCCTGGTGGTATCATAGCCTAGATAGGGGGTGGTGTTCACTATGGATTTGCCTACGATTGCGTGTAAATCACTCCCTCAACTAGTTGTTGGTCTACAAATTGAAACATATAAGTTAAATTTTGTTTTGGTTTACAAAAATAGTTGTTTCAACAAATTTGTAGGAATATTGTGCTTGCTTCTATCACAAGATGTATTTGCTCTATGTGTAATATGAAAACTCTGTATTATAAATTTCTAAGTAAAAAATTCATGTATATTTTGGTATTACAATTAGTAAATCAACCTCCTGGTCATGTCTCTGCTCTATGTATAAGTTTGCATGTTTTTGTATTGTGCAACCTCCAGAATCATTCTTAGTATTGACCTCAACCTCTGTTATTATTTCTATTTCATTTACAGTAGCAATATGCACATTTCCAAAGAATGTTTCTTTGGAACCAGTCTAATTGACATTGTTGTGAGAAAAATATCATGGGGATCTCTCAAGAAGTTTTAAGCAGGAAATGTCACTTATGTGTTGATTGATTTGTGTTACCATTTACTAAGGTCTGTATGATCAAAGGTTACAATCGTCTTGATATCTTCTGCTCTTTCACAACAAGGGTTACAATTTCCCAAGAGGTTTACAACTATCTAAAATTGAGGTTGTAGTCACCTAAGACCTTTGACATTTCAACACATTATTTTCATATATCATTTTATTATATCACTACAACAGGTATTTTCGTAGTTTTTGAATTGGTTATAACTAACAAAATCATTATCAATTGGAATTAGCCTATAAGCTTGAGCATATGAAGGTGAAAATTCTGTAACTATTTTTCTTAATGTTTTTATGCTACCTTACATATTCATGTCCCTCATCCTCTATACCCATCAACTAGGCTTGTTGTGCGATTACCTTATTTAGGTTTTCATTAATTTTTTCTCTCCAACTCGTTACCATCGGTTTATGCAAGTTGCTAAATTATTTTAAAATGAAACTTTTGATCCTATTTGCCTCATAAATCCAATTGATTTTGATGGACATTTATGTGTTTTATCCTGGAAGGCGTGGGTTTCTTACTGGCCTTATTGTGTTGTCTTAGAACTATTGAATTGTCCCAAGGAAGTCTCAAGGATTGACCTATACTTTTCACATTTCTATACGAACTTGGAAGTATTCATTTAACTAAATAAATTACAAAGTAAAATATGAAAATAAAGTAGAAATTTATTTAGAGTATTCTCAAATGGTGGTAGTTGGACAAATTTTGGAACGTAGAACATGATACTGATAATATGCATCATGGAAGAACTCTTAGACGAAGTTTTAGGAGTGCGATACACATATGTTTTAACATCTTTTTTTTAAATCTTAGAATATGCTTTGAAATTGTGTTACCCTTTAGGATCATGCATGTCCATTAATTTGACAGATTTCTTTGGAATCAGGTGCCATTTAAAATCAATATTGAAACTACCCTTTGGAAACCTGAGGTGTATCGAGAATAAATCGGTTATATGACCATAATATGATGGAAGACATGGATTATTACATGTTGAAACTCCTATGATGCATACATTTGTAAAACATAAAGATTTATATTTGAATCTAGTGTTATTGTTGGCAGTGTGCTTAATATAATATTATGTTTTGGAATGTAACACACTATTTATAAACCCTTGATTATATATAATTAATCATGTTTAATGATTTCCATGCCATGGATTATAAACATTGTGAATGTTGTTAATTGGAAATGTTGCACAATTGATTGATGGGTGAAGCCTTAAAAGTAATGCCCATGATACCACGAGAGGGATTAGTGAGGGGGCATAAAAGGGGATTCATGTGCAAGAGATCCCAAGCCACCTTGATAAATGATGTGGAGGAAATGACCATGATTCCTCTAACTTGCAGCTAAAGAAAATCAGTTAATCAGAAGGGGGATTGGTAGTTGAACAACTAACCACTCTCAATGAATGGAAGCATGGAAGACCTGGCTTGGACAACATAAATTTTCCGCTAGAGTTACAACACATTACATATCTTGCAAACCCTAGGTTGAACCCAATGATCCCTTCTGACTAAACGAAGAAGGACAAGTCGAGAACCTTCTAGGGTAGAGTAGAATCACATGGGTGTGTGTTGAGGAAGACAACCCAAATTGGGGGAAATGAAGGAGAAGAGCATGAAGAGAAGGTACAAGTGTTGGTAGTAGGAGAGAGTTCAGTGTGGAGAGTGTGGAGAGATCAGATTGAGAAAGAGATAGAGAAAGTTATGTCTCAACAAGAGAAAAAAATACAAAGAATGGGTGTTTATGAGAGAAGAAACACGTAAAGTAGAGGAAGATCAAGTATGTAGACCAGAGTAGAGGGAGGAATAGGTAGTATGCCCAAGAAATGAATGGACACTCTGGAGCAGAGAAGACCTAAAAATCTAGACTGAAGCAAAAGAGGGTCGTGAGCTTGATTCCTACTAGAAAGAAACTGACATTGGAAGGAGAGGGCACTAAGGGACAATGTAACTGTGAAAGGACTCTCTCGTACAGAGGAAATCCAGTTGGGAAGGCATCTAATAAACCCCATGGAGGTCCTAATATTAAGGGGAAAGAGGGGAAACTTTTGTTGTTGCCAATGGAGTGGAGGAGAGTAACCTCCCTGGTCCATTCTTTGACTCATTGGTTCAATTATGAGAATCCCTTGGTGGTATCATGACCTGGAATGGGGGTGGCATGTTGTCGAAGTGGTTGAGCAAGAAGAGTCTATGGTTGGGTGGACTCACCCACATTAAGTTGATTGGCTACAACTTGTGAACAAACAAATATTCTTATGCTTTGTGTATTGATTATAATGAATGGTAGGTGTCAGCATTTGTATTCATGAATGTGTAATCTCGTTTGATGTATTGAGTGCTTGTTGCATTTGCGAGCCTTTGAGCTGAAGTAATTGGGGAATTGTATGGAATTGTACATGCCTTGTACATTTGAATATAAGAACTTTGTATTATGTTTTGAAAGATAAAAATACTCCATGTTGATGTAATGGATATAATTGCATGGTTATGGACCAGAATCTATAAGGAAACTGAAGGAATATATGTTTGTGCCTTATGTGTGCACAGTAGGATATTTGTTGTAGTGTGTTTCCTAGGAAAGGAAACCCAACATATAAGTTAAGAAATGAATGATAACTTTTTAGAGGAATGAAGTGTTGTAAACTTCCTTAAAAGGGGTAATGAATTAATTGTTTGGCTTATGTGTAGGAGGCCAGAGAAGGTCATTAAACCCTGTTTTTATTTATTTCTGAAGAGGAAGTTTGTAAAGATTGAGGGGGAAGATTTAAGAATCCCTGCAAGAAGGTGCAGTGAAGGATTGTGGGGTTACTAAGTCCATAGATAAACCTCCTTTGATATCCCTTTCTGAAAAATCAAGGAAGAGCAATAGACGTTGATCCTAGAACGGGAATCAATCTCAACCATCAAAGGATGGGTTGTTTACCCATTGAAATTACAGTTAAATCGACGAGGAACGATATCCGTAGGATCAGGTGGAAGGCTAGATGATAGTCATCTAATCGTTATCGAGAAAATTGAAAGCAAGAGGTGAAGCCTTGGATTATTGGGCTACCGGATACCGAAGAACCGGAACAAACGTAAGCCATAGACCTTGTAATATCCCGATACCCGATACTTGGTGGCTAGGGTTCCCATGTGGAGTTCTAACCCCTTCACTTGCGAAGTGAGTGACATCACGATGACGAGCAGTGTCTGCATGGAATTTAACGTGTCTGAGTATGACACACGTCAACAACAGATATGTTGATGGATCAAATATGGGCTTGTTTGAATGTGAAGACCCTTTGGATAGTGCCATTGAATCCTGGTCGTTGGATTAGGGTGCTGGGAAATCTCGGTCATTGATCTCTCGTGGAAGCTTATGAAGGGTTAACACCCAGGGTACCGAAGTAGCGGACCCCCGAAGGTTTTCGAAGTATGTTTTCATTTAGGGAGGTCCCAATATGTTGGTGCCCAGTGGGGCATGGATATGGGATAGTTTCCACTCATTTCCCTAGATTACCGAGAGTTTTACCCAAGCATGTTCTCCTTATGATTTCTCGATCTTCCAATGCCCGATGGGGCACAACTCCAGGGAAGGGTTATAGTGTTAGGATATTTAGACACTTAGGATTTAGTTAAGATCTACTTGGTATAATGTTTCATTAGGTAAAAGTGTGTTTCTTAGTGTGTTTCTTTAGTATTCATTTGTAGTTAGGAAATCTGACGGTCACGATATGTTCCTGACATAGAGTGATCCAAAGGTTCATATTATCCTCGATCTTAACGACCATTAAGTCATGGCTTAACACCTGATTGTTCCATGATCTCTATTTAAAGAGCATGGAGGTTCATTTGTCGATGATAAATTGTGAAAAACTCTCTTGTAAAATCTCTCTATAATCTTTTTGTTTTTCATTAATAAACTGCTCCAAGTGGTCGCATTGGCTGGGGTCGTGGATGTTTCCCCGTAGGGGTTTTACCACGTCAAAACATTAGTGTGTTGATCTTTGATTTGGTTGTGTGAGTGGTTATCAAAGGTGTTCTTCCTCTGTTGGAATACCTGTTTTTTCAAACATGGTATAAAAGCTTGTTTGAAGACTCGCTCCTGTTGTAGATCGAGATTGTGAAGCCAAGTTGTCTCATCTCCATTTTCTGTCATTTTAGTACATTTCTAGGATGAGAGGATTGTTCCATTGTGTCTGGATCGCTCATTTCAGTTAGGAACACTTTTTGTTTCACTTGAAAAGGTTTGTGTTTTCCATTTCAGTCAGATCCAGAGGTATAAAGCCTGAATACGCATTTTTTAAATGTTTGCAGAGTATTATTTTCGTTTTATATTATTTTTTTCCGAGTTGCCACTCTTTTAGATCTATGTATGCTCTTTGCCCCGCTCCCTGTGCGATCTCGAGAATCAGAAACATATTGGAAAAGGTGCATCTTCTGAGTAAGCTAACTAAGATCTAACCCTTGTTGTCATCGAGAAGAAAAAAAAAATCTTGCGTGAAAAGAAATTTTTTTCGCACACTCTCCAAGGCCATCTTTAACAACAACAACAATGCTCTTGTTAAACAATACAATATGTTTTGCTAGACCATTTGGTTAAAAGTTGTCTTATTAAGTAAGAGGTCTTGAGTTCAAGTCTCTCTTTTGTTAAATTTTTTTTAAAAGTTCATGCTCAAATTGTAAAGTGTATTTCACTTCAAGTATAAAAATCAATCACTATAAGTAGCTTTAATATTTTATTTTAGAGTTGTTTATTTTGCATGCAAATTTTCTTTTATAAAGTAACTTCATTATAAAAGTGATCATCACTTCTGTTTATAAAAGTGGGTCACTTCATAAAACAAATTACACCACCACATGGTCATTTGGTTACCGTTTATGCCGTTTTTAAAAAAGGGCATAACTTTCACATCTGAAGTATGTTTTTAGTGTCGTTTTTTTTTTTTTTTAAACCGCACAACTTTTCAAGATCTATCCATCTAGATCATTAGTTCCAGTTTTTAAATCCATATTATCTACAGATTTAATATGTATTCTTCCAGTAATCTTTTACTTACTAGCACCAACTACTTCCAATGGAAATCTCATATGGAAGATTTATTAAGAATTAAAGGCTTGTACCGGATTACCTTGGGAAAGGAAAAAGCACCCATTGATGATGATAAGAAATTCAAATGGGCTAATAGGAGTGACAAAGCACGTGGACTAATCGAAATGTCCATCTCTCCTTATTTAAGGTTCCACCTTAAAGAAATTGATGACCCCGATGAAGCTTGGGAAAAGATTGAATCTGTGTTTGGTAAACTCAATATTATTCGAGAACAACATTTAGAAAATCAAGTACTGGTCGTAAGTCCAAATGATTTTTCTTGCCTTGGAGACTATCTATCTAAGTCTAAAACACTCAGAATTTTATGTGAAGAATGTGAGATAAAAATGGAGGAAGAGTGTTGCATCTATCTTATTCTTTCTAAGCTAGGTAGTGCATATTATGTGTTTGTATCTACCTTTTATGCCATGAGAAAGGCTCTAGGGAAAGCTTATCAAAAACCCACTCTTGAGTCCTTTTATGTTGCTTTGATTAGAGAGGAAGATAATCTTGTAAAACTTGGAGTGATCAGCACTATAGGTACCTCCAACAAAACCTTAGTTTCCCAGCAGAAAGATAAACCCAAGTATCCCAAGAAGCAACATCCTTTATACAATAACAAGCAACATAAGGGTCCCAAACCCACTCAGACAACTTCAGCTCCTAATGGTGACAAAGGAGAAAAATATAAAAATAAGAAGACTGGCAGACATTGCAACTTTTGTGATAAATATGGTCATGGTGATTCCAAATGTTTCAAGAACATGGCAGCTTTAGAAGTAGCAACGAAGAATCACAACATCAATATTGATTCTACTTCTTCTTCTTCTAGACATGCACTTTCTTCTTCTAGTTTCCCCTTCAATACAACTTCTACTTCTTCTTATAATGAGTGGCTTATTGATTCTGGAGCATCTTATCATATGGCCAAGGATAAAGACATATTTTCTACTCTAAATGAATGTAACATCAAGAAAATATTTGTTGGTGATGATAGATCTCTTAGTGTTGTAGGATCTAGAACAGTGCAAGTAGATAATGGTCATTTCAATGATGTATTATGTGTTCCAAGTCTTTCTTGTAACCTTCTATCAGTATATCAAATCACTCATTTAGGTGAAGGTAAAACTGTAGAGTTTTCACCTCACCAAGTTGTAATTAAAGATCTAAAAGTTCCCAAGCACGTTCTTACAACTGGAATTGTTGATGATGTTAACAGGTTGTACAAGTTTGACAACTTTGGGTCATCATATTTTTCATCAGTTTTTGTTTCTCATAGCGATGACTTGAGAAAACTTTGGCATCATCGGTTTGGTCATCTAAACTATCGCTCATTGCAGCAACTATGTAATCAACAGATGGTGATTGGTATTCCTCCTGTTTCATGCAGAGATGGTGTTTGTGTCGGTTGTGTTCTCGACAAACATCATCAAGACAGTTTTGAAAAACGTGCCTCTTGGCACACCTCGGGCCCTTTGCAGTTTGTTCACAATGATTTGTGTGTGTAGTGGCCATATTAATTTAACATCCAGTAATTCTACAACAAGACAGTAACTTCTACTAGATTTATGAAAATTCAATAATTCCTTTCTATTTTAACACATACGCATGTAAATTTAACAAC
Organism: Picea engelmannii; assembly: GCA_009831015.1. Taxonomy (NCBI): domain Eukaryota; kingdom Viridiplantae; phylum Streptophyta; class Pinopsida; order Pinales; family Pinaceae; genus Picea; species Picea engelmannii. The sequence continues at coordinate 142,440 of ML786614.1, forward strand.
GAATAATAAAATTTTATAACAGATTAAAAACAATTGCATAATTTCAAATACCTGGGTCTGATGCTAACCCTCCATTTGTCGGCTTGCCTTGTTGATCGTTGTTGCACTGTGTAAACATTGCCCAAACCTACTATCCTCCCTGCCAACTAGGACATCTACCTAGCTCCAGGATATCATATGGATATCCTGGCCCTCGTGCCCAAAACCTCCAGCAAACCAGTGCCCCTGTAATAAACCTTCCCACTCCTAAACTCAACTCCTCTCTGCAAATCCAAAAGAGCCCCAAAAATCCATCCCCAAAATCTCTCGTCGAATGATAATGCCCTTCGTAAACCTCCTCCCCCTCCATATCCTTCCTTCACCGCCTCATGCATTTACTTCCTTACCTACTCCTCGTTAATGCCCCTTATCCTTTCCTTTATTATTTTATCCTCTCGTAATTAATATGTTATCCCTTTCCGTGTACGTAACCTTTTAATTTAAACAATATAACTTATTAATCTTTTAAATTTAATACTCATGTTATTAAATGTAATAGGTAGTTAATTAATTAATTAATCAATCAAAATTATAACCTTTAATTAATTAATAAATACTTAACTAATATCATTAGATCAATCTTTGTTTAGTTATTAACATGGTAGGCAAAATTAATTACCTAATAAATCTTTTACTTAATAATCCCTAAGTATATATTCTACTAGGGTTGTTACAGTGTGGTCCACTTTCTACTCCTTCTTTTTCTGGGTGCAAGTATGTTGGCCCTTGACCAAGTTTTGAGAATCCTTGGTCAGGATTGACCTATTTTGGGACTTCGACAAGCTGTCGAAGGTGGAGCGCAAGTCAAAGCGGAGATCACGGGATCTCGACCCCTTTTTAGGGATTTTTGGGTTTTGGGCTATGTAATGGGTATGGGGATGTCGACCCATGGGTTTAACCATGTTTAGGCCCTTTTTTTAATGTATAAATAGAAGTCTAGGTGATGTAAGAAAGAGACAGAGAAAATAAGGTATTTTTGTACCTTGCTAAGTGTTAAGTGCTAAGTGCAAGTGGTGATTGTAATTGCTTTGTGCATACTATGTGAGACTTGCAGAGCTAAGTGTAAGTGATTGTAAGAGACATTGGAAGGCTTTGTGTTGTAGCTCAGGGAAGGAGGATCTAGCAAAGTGCACGCAGATCTCATGTCCTCCACGGAGTAAGATCTCATGGCTCTGTGCATGTAGAATATTTTTCAGAAGGAAATAAAAGAGAAGAAGAGTTGGTGGACGTAGCCCCAGGCTGGGGGTGAACCATGTATATATTGTGTTGTGGTTACTTTGTGCTTTATGGTTGTTCTCTTGTTTATGTGATTAAATTCTTAGTGCACTGATATATGCTTAGAAGAATCTGATATGATAGCTTAGTGCTGAAAAATGTGAATGAATGCTAGATCTGATCTATGTTGATGTACTTAGTGCTTGATTATACTGGATTGGTGTGAATATTGCCCTGCTCTGTTATTAGGGTTTATCTGTGTTGTAAACTAAGGTTGAATATTAATGACTATAACTGTTGAGTGCTCTGTTAAGGTGTTATAATCACGGATCAATGTCCCAGCTAAGGTTGCAGACATCGAAGTCTTCCAACCACCCTTGCCTCTACCTTGGGTGAGACTTCATCTGCTTCACAGGTGTTGCCGAAAGGGTCGGTAGTTAGGGTTTTGTTGGTGCGTTGTTGAAGTGTTGAACCCTGGGTCTACCCCTGTGCCAACAAAGTATTTATTAACTTTCATTAATGGTTTTTCCAAACGTACTTGGGTTTAATTCTTAAAACTTTAGAGTGAATTTTTTGACAAGTTTTTGGCCTACAAGGCCCTTGTAGAAAAGAAATTTGGACATCAAATTCAAAGGTTAAGAATAGATATTGGAGGCGAATATGTGAACAATCATTTTACAAGTTACTACACTACACAGGGCATCCAAATGCAACACATTGTTCCATATACACCACAACAAAATGGTGTTGCTGAGAGAAAGAACCGCACATTAAAAGAAATGGCTAATTGTATGATCCAATCTAAGGGATTAAGTCTAAATTATTGGGCGAAAGCAATCAACTGTGCAAATTACATAGTAAATTGCACTCCCACAAAGGCTCTTAAAAATAAACATTGGAAGAAGCTTGGACTAAAATTAAACCAGATGTAGGTCACTTCCGTGTATTTGGCAGCATAGTGTGGGCTCACATTCCTAATGAGAAAAGGAAAGCATTACAGCCTAAAAGTGAGAAGTGTATATTTTTTGGTTACTCTAAAAATGTCAAAGGTTATAGACTTCTTCAACCACATTGTAATGAAATTATTATTAGAAGAGATGTTAAATTTGATGAAAATCTCTTGGCCTATGAGCCTAATTTGGTGATTGTGCCTTCTTCGGCCTGCAAGCCATCTTCGTAGTTTGTGCCTTCTTTTGTTCATATTCTGGTTTCTTCTTTAGATGATGACAGTGAGGATGAAAATATGCCTCCACCTACTCACCTTCCTCCAGATGAGTCCTTTGAACCTGAAACAACACTAGTTGCACCGCTTCATAGATGGGTTTGTTCAACACGAGAAGCAGTTGGTGGTCTTGTCGGTGATCCTTCAGATCAGCGTCGAACACATTCACAGTTCTAGCGAGCCTCTTCTCTTTTGGCTCAAGTTTCAGAGACTCATGATCCAGAGACATTTGCAGAAGATTCAGGTCATCCAGATTGGGATACATCAATGAATGAAGAGTATCGTTCTTTAATGGAAAATGATACTTGGGATCTTGTACCTCTTCCAAAAGGAAGAAAACTTGTCAGATGTAAATGGGTCTACAGAACTCAGTATGCATAAGATGGAAGTGTTGAAAGAAACAAGGCAAGTTTAGTTGCCAAAGGATTTTCCCAAGTTGAAGGAATTGACTATAATGAAACCTTTTCTCCTGTAGCAAAAATGAATTCCATTCACCTTGTTCTTGCCCTTGTTGCCTCACATAAATGGGAGGTCCATCAGATGGGTGTTAAATCTGCCTTCTTGCATGTAGATTTGCAAGAATAAATCTACATGGAACAACCTCCTGGCTATGTCCAGAATGACTCTATCCTTGTTTGTCGCCTTAAGAAATCTCTTTATGGTCCTAAGAAATCTCCCTGAGCTTGGTATGCCAAAATGGGCAGCTTTCTTATTGACACCGGATTCTCTATATGCCATTATGATTCTAATGTCTATACCAAGAAAGTAGGAAGCCATCCCATAATCCTTGTCCTTTATATTGATGACCTTATCCTTACTGGTAGTGACTCAAAACTTTTAAACCATGTGAAAACCAACCTTAAGAAGAAATTT